>JAMPIV010006956.1:0-92682 GCA_024509875.1 Oreohelix idahoensis | reverse complement strand
ATGAACGTCCTGATTATTTTATCAAACCTGTTTTCCAACGGCAACGGACGATTTTCCAGTCCAACATGGACAGTACTCATCTCTGTCACATGACATTATTCTTACTGACCATAGTCCTATAAGAGTCAGACCGTATCCTATCCCGATACATTTTCAAGCACAGGTAGAGAAAGAGTTAGATGAGATGATAGAGTTAAAAATTATTGAAACCATCCACATCAGCATATTCTTCGCCGATGGTTATAGTACGGAAAAAAAGACAATAACATACGTCTTTGCGTGGATTATCGCAAATTGAATCAAGTGACTAAATTCGATGCTGAACCTATGCCTTTACTAGAAGAGCTACTTACGAGACTATCGAATTCTCACTTCTTTACTAAACTCGATTTGTCTAAGGGATATTGGCAAGTTCCACTATCCGAACACGCCAAACCGTTTACTGCTTTTTCGACGCCTAGGGGTCTATTCCAATGGAATTTCATGCCTTTCGGTCTTATGAACGCCCCTGCTACATTTGTACGCATGATGCGTCGAATCCTATCTCATCGCTCAGATGTCATTGCGTATCTTGATGACATCTGTCTTTTCAGTGATACTTGGAACGATCACTATAATGGTATAAATGAACTATTGTCTATCTTACGCGAGCATAACCTGACAGCGAAACCATCGAAAGCATGTATTGGTTTTAGCGAAATATCTTTCTTAGGACACCGTGTTGGTCATGGGTTCCTAAAAACAGAAGACCATAATACAAGTAAGATACTGAACATTTCTATTCCTAAGACTAAAAAGCAAGTACGAAGTCTCTTAGGTCTAATACAATTTTATGGACGATTCATCCCGAATCTGTCCTCCATTATGTCACCTCTTTCTTCCTTGCTAAAGAAAGGGTCTCCTAATGTAGTCCATTGGACTCAAGAATGTCAATCCTCTTTGGATAAGGTTAAAACTATGTTTTCTACTTCACCTATCCTAGTATTGCCTTCTAAGGATAAGACATTTATTCTTCGTAGTGACGCTTCATCCACCGGGATTGGAGCTGCACTAATGCAAGAGTACTCTGGAACTCTGCATCCTGTGATGTATATTTCTCGGAAATTAAATGCCGCAGAGAAGAATTACTCGGTCCTAGACCGTGAATTATTGGCTATGGTTTGGTCAATCCTTAAACTGCAAAGATTTCTTCTGGGCGCGCATTTCATTGTGGAAACTGACCAGAAAGCTCTTACGGCTATTCAGAGTAAAAATCTGAAGAGCGCGAGATCAACGCGATACGCGATTGCTCTACAGCCATTTCATTTTTCGGTGCGAGCTATCCGTGGGTCAGAAAATGTGATGGCAGATATTTTGTCTAGATGCCCACATGATTCATAACTGTTATACAACTTTGATACAGTTGTTTCTATGTTGAAATGTGTACACATATGTAATATATCATATATTGATTGTAAACACTACTTAGCGGTTCATTGATATTTATTCACCGCTGATCTTTCAATGTTTTTTCGTCTTTGATGATCATGATGTTAAGATATCTTAGATGAAATTTATGTATAAAACTAATGTGGAAATTGTGTCATTGCTAATATTGTAGTATGCGTTGGTGACACCTCTCTGGAAATATTTATACTTAGAGAAGTACTTTCTCTAAGGTCATAAAACTTATGCTTATCATCTGCGCATTGTTATTGGTGCGTTGTGAGCCTATTGTATGTTGCTCCTAGATGTATTTCAAAAAAAAAAAAAATGTACCATTTTTTTTTTCCCGAGGGGTGTGGTAATCTGTTGCGTGCATATTTTGACGCACATTTTACAAAAATCGATATGGCTATTTAATATGGGAAAAAATATAGACATTCATTCATTTGTGTATGAAAATGCTGTTTATGGTAAAAGCGAGATAATCCATGTTTGATTCACACTTTTGATTATAGGAGTAATCGTTCTGGATATTGATCCAGCGCAAGGATATTGCGCTTGCGTTTGTACTTATTTTTTAGGGCCAGAAAATATATTAATTTGCTTATTGTGTTTATGGCCTGAATTCATATGTATTACATATTATTAGTACAAGTAGAATCAGTCCTATATTGTATATTTTGGATGGGTAGGAGGGACTAGATTCTTGTATTCCGGTCTAGCGGAAGTATGAGTTGTCTTGACAAGTCGTGATGAGTTCCGATGTACTGCTTACAAATGGCGGGGTAGTTTTTCTAGAGCTGGTCCTTTCGTCAGAAAAAATGTCTTACGAAGTGGTTTTTCTTCTGAAGGAGATGGTGTCTCTACGATAGTTTGTGTTAGAGACTCTCCTTATGTCAGTATATAGATGATTCGGACTCCAGGTAAACCCAGCTCCTATTTTTGATGATCTCTCGTCGGTTAGGCCTAGCTTGACTTTTGTGCTTCGCTATGCTAGTGTCGTGTTTTGTATCGACGAAGATGACAGATTTTCCTGCAGCGGTTATGGCTACGTGAATTAACCTGATCACCGTAGAGCTGTATGGAAACATTTATGAAATCCTTTATATACCCATTATAAATTAACTCTGGCTTATATTCTCCTTCCTATGAATGAGTGAACGACAACTCAGGGAGGCAGCCATGTTGGATTTCGGTCATCATATGTTTTGATCACTGCCAAGAGAACAGATTATTTATCCTATTATCGGACAGTGACAGGGAGATCTCAATCTTGCTAGAAACCCTCCCTTTCGTGGTTTCATAATATATACTACAAACTGTGGACGTCAAGTAACTTTAGTTATTTATCGATCTGCCTTCACTGACGCGTTTAGTCAGATAGGGGGATGCGGCCATAATGTATCATGACATTGAACTTTTGATGTACTGCCCATTATTTCTGAATGTGTCATGACTTCAGATCTGCTATGTATACCTACAAATTGATATGTCAACAAACCATGATGTACTCGTATGTCCCAGTGTGTACGTCTGAATAAATTGAGTAAACTAAGATTCCAGCAGTCTGCATTGGTGCCTTGTAGACACATGTGTATGAGTGGTTATATTGGTCAGCACACGAACAGTACACCATTCGAACTCAGGACTAGGGTGAGTTACCCATTTACAGCTGGGTAGACTGGAGCATGCCTGATCTCAGCAACACACCACTCTTCCTTACAGAGCATCCAGTGTGTGTGTGAAAGCAACTTTACAGAGTGAGAAGAAACCAAACTTTACAACTAGCTATATTTGAAATCTTGTTATAGATTTTCCCCTGGATTTTTAAATATATTTGCAGTGAATTCTATTCTGTGCAAAACGGTAAAATATAATTGTGTAAAGTGATCAGTGGTCTAGTTCATTCATTCTATTTCACTGGATTTTGTGTTAATTTAAATCTATTAAATTAAACCATCTCAATAGTTCCAGTTGTAAATGTAATGTTATACCTGTTATATTATTTCCAAAAATAATAGAGGCTTAAATGTTAAAGTAACTTTTAAAGTCGCGAAGGAATTTATAATTAATAAATTTAGTTAAGTCCTATATTTATAGATGTGTGTTTTAACCATTAGAACTTGCGCAGTGTTTTATTAAATACAGAATTAAATACGCGAGGGTATATATATTTATAAATAGTCTTAACGGGAAATTCATCGCGCTTTAGATTGTTATTTGTTGTTCGGTATATTATATGTCTTTCTTCTTTCATTCAGAGTGATCGTAACCTTTGCGATCCCAGCATTAAGAAAGCAATAAAGAAATCATCTTAAAACTTTCCAGACTTATTGATGAACATTTTTTAAATTTAATCTTGTGGCGGTTCAATGCGACCTCGCTATCATAATTACATGAAAGAAAGCCTACCCAAGACTATTTAAGAACAATCATCATATTAAAATTACCAAGCTGTAAGATAAACTGGAAGTTGAACCGTGCCAGTAGCGATACCTTATGTACTGCCCTACTGTGAGAGAGTACATATTTTCCTGAACTGTGACGGCTTAAGTTTTTCCTCACTGGATTAATAAAACTTACCGGTCAGTTACTATCATCACGCATTGAAGGAATTTTACCATAGCGGAAGATTAAAGAGACCACTTCATTTTCACCCCCGTGTCTAACTGTGTCAGTGCCATCCCATAGACTCCTTTTTATATAATAAAACACATTAACTCTTAGGCTTCAAGTCCGGCGATAAGTGAGTATAATTGCTATCAGCAAAATCTCGCAACATCTGGGGCGGGACACGGAAGTACCAGACCTTTTCATGTGTCAAGAGTGTAATTGCTGTTTATATAATTCTATTGGAGTGTCTGATGCTGTAATCGGTAAGTGTGTGAATATATGAGTGTGGATCCTCACGCGCGTGTATGAATGACAGGAAATTTAATCTTTCTTTGAAACCATTTTGTTAACTTGCTTACCTGGTAATATAATTTTCTGTATACCCTGCATTGTTCCTTTAAGTGGGATAGTTGATAATTTGTTAACTATGCTTAAAACCCCCTCCTTTTCATTTGCTTAGTAAAGGTAAGAACAATTGGGAAGAACAGGTTTCTTTCTACCACCCATACCTAATTTTGAAACACCTCTTTCAGAGTAATTAACTTCACTGTTAGGTTAACGTACCTATGTTCCTGATAACTATCTATCTTTGGACTGGGTTTATCTTTGTCTATAAAACGGGACGGGCTTAGTCGATACCAATCTTCTTCACCCCCTCCCTACCTTGTTATTTACATTTTTCTGTACTTATGATAATTTTTGCTGTAAACACATGATTATTGTACAGATTGTTTTTTTAACTTTAATAAACCACATAAACTTAATAGTTACTGTGTTGGAACACCCAAAGCCCATAATTTCCCCTATTTGTTTAAGATAGTGGTATCCACGTCGTCTGTGTGTTTGAAGCACCAAATCGGTGAGAGAGCAGGTGTGTGTCGGGAAACTGGCAAATAATTGTTTGACCAGGAGAGCCTGAAGAGTAGATTGAGAGAAACGATTTGTCGTAAATAAGTCTGTCTTTACTCTCCTCCAGCACTCTGTGAAGCAACTATTTACTCTCTACATTTCTATCACTGAGCTTTTCACCATCATTCTACACTCTAAACCGGACCACTATTTCTAAGACTCTTTCTCTCTAAATAAATTTACGACACATTGTGGTGAAGTGGGATGTTATAAATATTTATAGGGGACTTAGTGTACTGACTGAGATCAGCTGTGAAGGTATCTATATCTATCAAGAGTAGTGTATTATAGATAACCTTACTTGCTGCCACATATATATCTATCTCAGTCAGAATTATTCTGGAATAGTGTGATGACTACGTTATGTGTCTAGGGTATGTGTATGATGAAGTGTAAGTCACAACAACAGACAGATAAACAATTTAATTTATTCCACTACACTTGACAACACTGTGACACTCACATACATATAACACTCTATGAGAATATCTTATAGGAGTCACTGATAACTTTTCAAATAACAATATGTATTCATTGCTGTCATGAATGAATATGTGTCCTGATTCAAGTACAAAGGAACCAGGAATCACAATCAATTTTAATTACAAGTTATTTACAGAATATATTAATATGAATATTGTAGTGACATATTTTATTAAAAATATCCTATGTGTGTCAGTGGTGTAGTAGTAATATGAGGTAATACTGGTTTTGTTTTTTTCAAGCTCTGTTGGTATTTGTCATCATGACTTCAATAGTTTGTCTTAAGGAAACTAGTATTGGAGATGTTCTCAGTTCCTGATATTAACACAATTTACTTCCCCTCTTAAGTTTATGTTACAATGTTATTTTAAGACGGGGTACATAATGTTGAGCTCAGCGGGTCACATCAGCTTATCTTGCGTGATGGCGGCAGGAAAAGACTCCTCTGCTCGAATTCTCCCCTGGGCTCTGGAGACACCTCACTGATATCTAAATGGACCAAGGAGTATGCTGTCCGACTTTGGATTCAGCAAAGTTCTGACCAGGTGCTGCTCAATACCATCAAGACCACGGTCCCTGAAAACAAGAAGGATGTACCTTCTACTTCATAACTAACTTATACTCTCTTTTTACACTGATCACAACACATCACAAACATTGAGTTCAGAGCGTTAGGCCAACTATCAGTTTCAATCTGAAATACTTTATACCAGCATTAACCTCCTTAATGGTTACTACGCCTCTGCACTTCCAGCATTATTTCTTTCTAGTCAATCATCTAGGTGTCAGTGTACTGTTTGGCCATTCCATGCCGTTTTACTTTCCTCCGACACCTCTGTTCAGGCTGGAGCATTATAGGCTTTACATCATGTTTGCTACTGAACTACACATATATACAGGCATAAATTAACAATTCACATTCAATTTTCATTAAAAGATACTGAATGGTTTAAGCTTACCACAATTCATAGAATAAACACAGATACGTTGATTAGGAATGAATTCTGGCACAAATACTGGCACAAATTCCCATCTGCTTATGTTCCAGGCTTTTATTTAGCAAAATATGAGCTGGCTTCAACGCACTGTTGCTTTATCAAGCTTATTTTAACTAGTGGTCTCGAACTAACGCTCCTAAGTGATTATATCAGCGAGTCTAGCCAATGAGGCCACGTTTCGACAAGTGTTTGAAAAAATGTTACCTTCCCACGTCTCCCCTAACAACGAAAGATAGTATTTATAGCCCGACCAATCGTGGTTAGTCTTTCATTTGTTGCGCTCCAATCAATTTGGAGTTTACATGGTAGGCTATTTCTGTAACGTAAGGTTTTTTCAAACACGTTATAAAAAAATTTTATGAGCAGAAATGATTTCATGCTGTCAGGCATCCCCACTATTTTATTTTGGTTATAATTTATTAATTCCTGGACTATTTGCGTAACGTTTTACATGTTCTTTGTCAGCAAGCCCTAAGGAACCCAAATATCCAAATTTAAAAGAGCTACGTGGCTGCGTTCAAAATATGCAATTTCTTCTACCTCCTGTTTCGAAGATGTGCTGTCTGGGTACTGTAATGTTTTCAAACGTAAACCCATCTATTGTCATCTTTCCTTATAAGCGTTTTTCAGGATTTTAAAACCTAACTCTGGGATGGGTAATGTATTTTATCACTGTCCGTCTGAAAAAAAGTTAGTGCATGTGGCCTTACACGCGTGATAGTAGTAATTGTGTATCGCGCGACGCGTGTTTAATTTTGCATGCGTTCCTGATTTCATTCGCCCCTCTCTCTCTTTCTATTTGAGTCCATCTGTTCGTTCGTTTTGGTAACGTAATATAATTAATGTTAGGATTAATTTAGGTCATTACGCAGGGTGCCTCTCAATGTTTTTCCAAGAAATACAGCACACGTTTCATTGAAGAAAGCGGGTAATAATACAGTAAGCTTTTACTATCAACGTGAAAGCGTTACAATTTGCAGACGAAGCAGAAAACAAGGGGGATTTCGAGTACATTCTTTGTGACATCACTGTTATTTTACCATTGCTCTTTTCTTTATTAATTTTATTTGTTAGGCTTCATATTTACCTAATAATTTATATATGTGGATTAGAATATTCCACGACACCTCCCCTCTTAAAACAGACATTATATGTCAGTCCTTTATTCTATATACACATAGAGAAATTTATTATTATTTCTGGGGTTTACGGTGATTCTCATCACACGGATGGCGGCTTAAAAAAATCCGCTCCCAAATTGGTTTTTCCAGATATATACTCAATGCTAAAATTATAGGGAGCCAGAAGTAAAGACCATCGGAGTAACCTAGAGTTCTCATGCTTAGCCTGTGCTAGAAACGATAAAGGTTTGTGGTCTGTTTGCAACTTAAATGCCTTCCCATATAGATAAATATTGAATTTCTTTATTGCCCATATTACTGCAAGACATTCTTTTTCGCTAGTTGAGTAGTTGATTTCAGCTTTATTCAACTTTCGGCTAGCATATGCCACTGGGCTTAATTCCCCATCCAATGCATCTGATTTCTGTAGTAGAGTTGCACCCAGCCCAATATTACTGGCATCCGTCCTTACAATGAATTCTTGACTTAAGTCAGGTAATTTCAAAATAGGTTTACTTGTGAGCTTTTCCTTCAATTCTTGGTAAGTCATTTCACATTGTGGTGTCCATGTAATGCGATCTGGATGTCCTTTACGTGTCAAATCAGTTAACGGTGTACATATGGAATTAAAGTTTTTGATATACTTCTGGTAGAAACCACATAATGAGACAAAGGATCTCACGTCCTTCTTGGTTTGTGGTCTCGGGGCTTTCTGTAGTTTCTCTAAATTCTTTGGGTCAGGGGTCATGTTTCCCTGATAAACTGTGTGTCCCAAAAATTCCAATTCTTTACATCCAACGCAACATTTGGTTGGTCGGGCTGTTAAATTTGCCTCCCTAAGTCGATTAAACAGCATGTTCAGAGAGTCAATGTGTTCCTCAAATGTTTCTGTTGCTATAAGGATATCATCCATAAAATTTGTTATACAGGGATTATTCAGAGGATCCAATAATTTTCTCATCATTCTAGAGAAGACACTAGGCGCATTCTTCAATCCAAATGGCAATCTATTAAACTCATAGTGTCCTTCTGAGGTACTAAAAGCTAGGTATGGTCTAACCTCAGGCTTTACTGGAATCTGATAGTATCCTTTACTCAGATCCACTTTTGAGAAATATTTAGCTTTATTTAGCCTGGCAAACAGCTGATTTGTATCCGGCAATGGATCCACCTGTCCTTCTGTAATAGCATTCAGTCTCCTGTAATCTATACAGAGTCTATGTTCTCCAGAGGGCTTCCTTAAGAGTACAACACCGGAACTATACGAAGACTCACTGTGCGAAATAATTCCTTCCTTCAACAGATAGTCTATCTCTTCCTTCAAAGCTTTCTCCTTAGCAAACGGAATCGAATATGGTTTCATACAGACAGGTGTGGAGTCTATTAGTTTCATATCATATTCCAATAGGTTTGTATGCCCTGGTCGGTCTGTTAACACCTCTGCATGATTATTTAGAACCTGTTGCACTCTCTCTCTTTCTGAGTTTTCGTTAAATGTGTACTGATTTTCACCTGTGCTGCTGTCTCACAGGGGTGTAATGGATATTCAAATGATGAAAGTGGTTCCTTTTTCATCTCCATGGCGATGGACAAGGTCAACAAGTGTGTCTCTTCCTGATGTTCTCTTTCCAAATATTTCTTCAGGAGATTCACATGATAGATTTTTTCTTTCCCCTTCTTATCTATCTTATAATTTGTTCTAGACACCTTCTCTAAAACTGTATATGGACCCTGCCATCCAATTTGTAACTTATTCTGACTCCCAGGCAAAAGAAGCAGTACTTTCTCTCCCACAGCCAAATTTCTGTCTTTCGCCTTCCTGTTATAATAGGCAGCATGTTTCTTCCTGGCTTGTTTCAAATTTTCATTGGCAAGTTTCCAGCCAGTTTTTAACCGAGTGGTCAGCTCATTCACATATTGGTATGAAGATGTAATGTTTTCCTCTGCCTTTTCATCAGTCCACGTTCTTAACATAGCTACATATGGACCTTTAATTGTGTGGACCTATTTGTCCATGCACCGGTATGGTCTCTTCCACTCGAAGCTTTATAGTGATGATTTTTCCTCCCAGAATTATCATTCACAAAACGACCGCTACCAATTTTTTCCTGGGGCTTTCTCCCCACTTAAAATTCTTGATGAGAGATTTCCTCTCTACATCTTCTTCCTCCAGTTTGTTTAAGTCCGATTGAGGGATTTTCGGCTTATCCTGGGGTAAGACATCTTTTTGCACTCTCCGCATAGTGGCCATTGTAAAACAGTTAAGTGAAGCTTGTCCGTGAAAAGGGGCTTCCCATTCCATTTGGTCCACTTTATCAAATTTATTTTTCTTTTTATTATCAGGCCTAATTTTGCCCCGTGGCGTGTCCAGGTCCTGATCCATGTTCCCACTTGTGGGTGTTCCCTCATGTACTATGCTACACCTTTCTACAAAATTCTCAATGTCCCATCTTGCTTTGGGCCAATAATAATTGTGAGCCACCTTTTGAATGATGGTACCTATCTTCTCATGGTCCCCATCTGGTTTCACATGTAGGCTCCTTATTAAGTCTGTCCTATATCTTTTGGAAGAACCAGCTGTCCGTGACCATGGGATCTAGTTCCAGTCCTTCCTATACATCAACTTGTTTTTCATGTAAAAATCTCCCTTGCCTGGAGTTGTATGACAAGTTGACAATTTTCTGAAACAAGGCTTGAGTGTTTTATCCCCAGCCTGTGCCTTCCTCATCTCTTCTGGAGTGGTATCTAACATAATATCCTCCTCCTGTCTTGAGGTCGACCTGACCTGAAGGGTTGCCATATACACAGGTTTCCTTCTGCAACGGTCAGTGTCATGATTGTCCATCTGACAATTCTTACACCACCTTTTTCCTTGGTTGAAAGATTTTCTTTCATCATATTTCCTTTCATCGAATTGTGGGAATTTATTTTTTATTTTCATACCGTGGCCTATCAAATGGTGCTTACCTTTGTGTTGATCCCTAGGATCAAATTTATTAAAGTTCTGTGGTGCCCTAAAGTTATCCACTTGTTTCTTTTTATTACCTGTTACCTCTGCTTGAGCTGCTTGATACCTTTCAGCAACATTTAGCAACTCACCCAGCCTCTCTGCACCTTGTTCCATGAGAAACTTTCTCAGGTCTGGAGCCATGGACTCTCTTAATTGCTCTATAAGGACCATTTCCTTAAGATCTTGGGTTTTCCCCAGAGAAGTCCATTTCTCCAAGTATGTCTCTATTCGTGCAGAGAACTGGTGATAGGTTTCACCTGACAGTAGTTTAGCATTCCTAAATTTTTTCCTATAGAATTCTGCATTCTTTTCATATCTTAACAAAAGAGCCTGCTTTAGCATGTCATAATTTTCCTGATCACCTCTGCTCATTTTTGCAAAAACTTCATAAGCTGCCCCACGAAGTCCCTGAGATAACTTTAAGCTCCACCTTTCTCTCTCTAACCCATACGTGGTAGCTAATAGTTCATACCTATTTATATAGCTCTCAATATCATCGTCTTTCTCAACAAAATGATCTAAATGAAAGTTCATAGCTGAGGCTGAGGCTCCCTGAGTAACCGTAGCATCAGAGGCAAAGGGGCTGGCACCATTTTCAGGAGCATGGCCTTGAAACTCAAACTCCCTTAGTCGTAACTCATGTTCCCTTTGTAATCTTTTATCTTCTGCTTCCCTTTCTGCAGCTAATTTTCTTTCTTTTCTTTCTGCAGCTAATTTCTTCTCTTCTCTTTCTGCAGCTAATTTCTTCTCTTCTCTTTCTGCAGCTAATCTTTTGTCTTCTCTTTCTGCTTCCAATTTCTTAGCCTCAGCCTCAATCTGCAACCTCTTAGTCTCAGCCTCAGCCTCAAATTGTAGCTTCTTAATTTCCCTTTCAGCCTCTAACTTTCTTTCGGCCTCTTTTTCTAATCTTCTTTCTTCGCGTTCAATAAATTTGTCACATTCCGTCGTGACATAGGCAACCATAACTTGCCCATCTAATCCTAACTCTTTTGCAGTCTGAACAGCAGCAGATCGAAATTTGGCCAGGTCCGCCATTGTCTATCAGGTAAGTTTATAAAATGTCTAACTAACAATTTAATCTCTAATTATATCTAATGGACAACACAGGCACCGTGAGCTCAACCTTATTTAATTCCACCCAAGGATACCTTTTAATTCTTATATTCCCTGAAGTGAATTACCCCCAATATTTTTAATAGGTAAAGATTCAAAATCCCAAGAGCGAGACCCCAATATATGTGGTGAAGTGGGATGTTATAAATATTTATAGGGGACTTAGTGTACTGACTGAGATCAGCTGTGAAGGTATCTATATCTATTAAGAGTAGTGTATTATAGATAACCTTACTTGCTGCCACATATATATATCTATCTCAGTCAGAATTATTCTGGAATAGTGTGATGACTACGTTATGTGTCTAGGGTATGTGTATGATGAAGTGTAAGTCACAACAACAGACAGATAAACAATTTAATTTATTCCACTACACTTGACAACACTGTGACACTCACATACATATAACACTCTATGAGAATATCTTATAGGAGTCACTGATAACTTTTCAAATAACAATATGTATTCATTGCTGTCATGAATGAATATGTGTCCTGATTCAAGTACAAAGGAACCAGGAATCACAATCAATTTTAATTACAAGTTATGTACAGAATATATTAATATGAATATTGTAGTGACATATATTATTAAAAATATCCTATGTGTGTCAGTTGTGTAGTAGTAATATGAGGTAATACTGGTTTTGTTTTGTTCAAGCTCTGTTGGTATTTGTCATCATGACTTCAATAGTTTGTCTTTATTGGAACTAGTATTGGAGATGTTCTCAGTTCCTGATATTAACACAATTTACTTCCCCTCTTAAGTTTATGTTACAATGTTATTTTAAGACGGGGTACATAATGTTGAGCTCAGCTGGCCAAATCAGCTTATCTTGCGTGATGGCGGCAGGAAAAGACTCCTCTGCTCGAATTCTCCCCTGGGCTCTGGAGACACCTCACTGATAGCTAAATGGACCAAGGAGTATGCTGTCCGACTCTGGATTCAGCAAAGCTCTGACCAGGTGCTGCTCAATACCATCAAGACCACGGTCCCTGAAAACAAGAAGGATGTACCTTCTACTTCATAACTAACTTATACTCTCTTTTTACACTGATCACAACACATCACAAACATTGAGTTCAGAGCGTTAGGCCAACTGTCAGCTTCATCTGAAATACTTTATACCAGTATTAACCTCCTTAATGGTTACTACGCCTCTGCACTTCCAGCATTATTTCTTCTAGTCAATCATCTAGGTGTCAGTGTACTGTTTGGCCATTCCATGCCGTTTTACTTTCCTCCGACACCTTCTGTTCAGGCTGGAGCATTATAGGCTTTACATCATGTTTGCTACTGAACTACACATATATACAGGCATAAATTAACAATTCACATTCAATTTTCATTAAAAGATACTGAATGGTTTAAGCTTACCACAATTCATAGAATAAACACAGATACGTTGATTAGCAATGAATTCTGGCACATTTACTGGCACAAATTCCCATCTGCTTATGTTCCAGGCTTTTATTTAGCAAAAATATGAGCTGGCTTCAACGCACTGTTGCTTTATCAAGCTTATTTTAACTAGTGGTCTCGAACTAACGCTCCTAAGTGAGTATATCAGCGAGTCTAGCCAATGAGGCCACGTTTCGACAAGTGTTTGAAAAAATGTTACCTTCCCACGTCTCCCCTAACAACGAAAGATAGTATTTATAGCCCGACCAATCGTGGTTAGTCTTTCATTTGTTGCGCTCCAATCAATTTGGAGTTTACATGGTAGGCTATTTCTGTAACGTAAGGTTTTTTCAAACACGTTATAAAAAAATTTTATGAGCAGAAATGATTTCATGCTGTCAGGCATCCCCACTATTTTATTTTGGTTATAATTTATTAATTCCTGGACTATTTGCGTAACGTTTTACATATTCTTTGTCAGCAAGCCCTAAGGAACCCAAATATCCAAATTTAAAAGAGCTACGTGGCTGCGTTCAAAATATGCAATTTCTTCTACCTCCTGTTTCGAAGATGTGCTGTCTGGGTACTGTAATGTTTTCAAACGTAAACCCATCTATTGTCATCTTTCCTTATAAGCGTTTTTCAGGATTTTAAAACCTAACTCTGGGATGGGTAATGTATTTTATCACTGTCCGTCTGAAAAAAAGTTAGTGCATGTGGCCTTACACGCGTGATAGTAGTAATTGTGTATCGCGCGACGCGTGTTTAATTTTGCATGCGTTCCTGATTTCATTCGCCCCTCTCTCTCTTTCTATTTGAGTCCATCTGTTCGTTCGTTTTGGTAACGTAATATAATTAATGTTAGGATTAATTTAGGTCATTACGCAGGGTGCCTCTCAATGTTTTTCCAAGAAATACAGCACACGTTTCATTGAAGAAAGCGGGTAATAATACAGTACGCTTTTACTATCAACGTGAAAGCGTTACAATTTGCAGACGAAGCAGAAAACAAGGGGGATTTCGAGTACATTCTTTGTGACAGCACTGTTATTTTACCATTGCTCTTTTCTTTATTAATTTTATTTGTTAGGCTTCATATTTACCTAATAATTTATATGTGTGGATTAGAATATTCCACGACACACATGATGAGGTTGTCTGGTAGCAGTGGTCCTTGTAGAAATGTGTTTTTCATGATGAGGTTGTCTGGTAGCAGGGGTCCGTGTAGAAATGTGTTTTACATGATGAAGTTGTCTGGTAGCAGTGGTCCATGTAGAAATGTGTTTTACATGATGAGGTTGTCTGGTAGTAGTGGTCCTTGCAGAAATGTGTTTTACATGATGAGGTTGTCTGGTAGTAGTGTTCCATGTAGAAATGTGTTTTACATTATGAGGTTCTCTGGTAGCAGTGGTCCTTGTAGAAATGTGTTTTACATGATGAGGTTGTCTGGTAGTAGTGGTCCTTGTAGAAATGTGTTTAACATAATGAGGTTGTCTGGTAGCAGTGGTCCTTGTAGAAATGTGTATAACATGATGAAGTTGCCTGGTAGTAGTGGTCCTTGTAGAAATGTGTTTTACATGATGAGGTTGGAGCCGCGCTGGTGTAATGGCTTCGGCGTTGTACTGGCGACCAGGTGTTCATGGTTCAAACCCGGGCGTCGGCGTTTGAAGAAATGTTTACGGCCGGAAATTTGACTGAATAGCCTGAACGGCTCCTGTGATAAACCCTCTGTGGATGGGAAGGAGCGAAGCTCCTGACCGGGTTGGAAGGAAAGTCCTCAGGTTCCCCAGCCTCGCAATGACATGTCATTGGGCCGAAGGGGCTGAAAGCCCAAGTGCCGCTGGTTAAGGAAAAAAAAAAAAAAAAAAAAAACATGATGAGGTTATCTGGTAGCAGTGGTCCTTGTAGAAATTTTTTTATCATGATGAGGTCGTCTGGTAGTAGTGGTCCTTGCAGAAATGTGTTTAACATGATGAGGTTGTCTGGTAGCAGTGGTCCTTGTAGAAATATGTTTAACATAATGAGGTTTTCTGGTAGTAGTATCCTTGTAGAAATGTGTTTTACATGCTGAAGTTGTCTGGTAGCAGTGGTCCTTGTAGAAATGTGTTTAACATGATGAGGTTGTCTGGTAGTAGTGGTCTTTGCAGAAATGTGTTTTACATGATGAGGTTGTCTGGTAGCAGTGGTCCTTGTAGAAATGTGTTTAACATGATGAGGTTGCCTGGTAGCAGTGGTCCTTGTAGAAATGTGTTTAACATGATGAGGTTGTCTGGTAGCAGTGGTCCTTGTAGAAATGTGTTTAACATGATAAGGTTGTCTGGTAGCAGTGGTCCATGTAGAAATGTGTTTAACATGATGAGGTTGTCTGGTAGCAGAGGTCCTTGTAGAAATGTGTTTAACATGATGAGGTTGTCTGGTAGTAGTGGTCCTTGTAGGAAAGTGTTTTACATGATGAAGTTGTCTGGTAGCAGTGGTCCTTGTAGAAATGTGTTTTACATGATGAGGTTGTCTGGCAGTAGTGGTCCTTGTAGAAATGTGTTTTACATGATAATGTTGTCTGGTAGCAGTGGTCCTTGTAGAAATGTGTTTTACATGATGAGATTGTCTGGTAGCAGTGGTCCTTGTAGAAATGTGTTTTCAGTGATGAGGTTGTCTGGTAGCAGTGGTCCTTGTAGAAATGTGTTTAACATGATGAAGTTGTCTGGTACTAGTGGTCCTTGTAGAAATGTGTTTAACATGATGAGTTTGTCTGGTAGCAGTAGTCCTTGTAGAAAAGTGTTTAACATGATGAGGTTGTCTGGTAGCAGTGGTCCTTGTACAAATGTGTTTAACATGATAAGGTTGTCTGGTAGCAGTGGTCCTTGTAGAAATGTGTTTAACATGATTGTAGTGGTTTTGATGGTATTGTATGATGGTGATATTACTAAGTATGATGTATGAGGTCAGCTGTGAAGGCTCCTGAGGTAAAATGTAGCTGTGAATTTTCAGAAGGCCTTTCTTGCTACCACTACGACCTCACACCTATCTTTTTTTCTAATGAATGTGGCTACGTTAAAATCTAGGGTACTGAATGTAATGTGTTGTATTGACATATACAAACACACACACACAGATATTAAATAATATGATATTATCAATAAAATTTAGAACACAAGGAACTAAATTCAGCTGGTGAAATTTTAGAAAGTAAATCTTTTTTTTAAATTTATTTGTTCTGAACCAAGGTTTTATGTTGGCCAGAACATATGAAAGATTTTGGAATTTATGAGTGAATGGCATGAATAAATGACATGATAAATAAAAGGTGTGTACGTGTATAATTTTCACGAGTAGTTATTATTTCTACAGTTCATAGTTTTATTTTCCCTGGGAGAACGATGAATAGATGTGCTGTTGGGGTGGCTTCATCCCTCCCTGTCTAAGCCTACCAACCATTGTCCATTAATGATGGAAGAAAATGGGATGTTTTAGTAGTAATTCACTTTGGGTGCTATGTCTATGAAGTTGGTGTAAATCCAGCAGACCAGCCTGCTTACGTAACTTTGAAAGAGTAGTTCTGGTGCTGGAATCTGGTGGCCCCACCTCTCCGTGCTTGGGGGCAATATATCGGGTGGCCCCACCTCTCCGGGCTTGGGGGCAATACAAGGCTGTTCTGCCGAGATGCGACACTGCACGGGTCCTCACTGTCAATTAATTACCCAGCATTTGACACCACCTTTTGGTGTCAACATAAAAAACTCACAGCTCTGAAATAAAGTATTGGTTTAGGTTCAGAACCTTACCTAAGGAGCTACTTCTACACGTAACAATTTACAATAACACCATTTAGACAGGGTCAGATCTCTCTGACCATACAACACATCTTACCAAGTTGGTTTCCCATAGGATAAGTTCTCCCAGACTACATATTCAGAAATATGTTTATTAGCTTCTTGCCCTAGGATAGGATAGGTGATATGTTCCACTGATCTCAACACTTGATCTGTCCTTCCTAATCCTTGCTGGAGTTTATATATATTGTTTGTCCCTAGACCCTGAACTAGGGCGGGGGGTCTAGAGCAAATCCTTACTTGTTTGTAAGGCTAGATTTCGATATGGCAGTATCAAATCACTCGAAACATTAAACAATATTCAAAATATACAAAGAAATAATTTCAATCTTACCAGATTATGAATAAAGAACACAGAAATGCTAGCAAAACTCAGCTGAGCTGCTGGCTATAGTATGGCGTCCCTGAACTTATTTCTATTTACTTCATTTGAAATCACCACACTTAAAATTTACTGTGTCTATCACTGGACAACTATTGAGGAATGGTAAAAAAGCTCGTCTGAGCGCGGATAATATGATTGTCTGTGGCCAATCAATGCCTTGGTTTTTTTAAATTCAAATTTCCTACACTAAAGTCATTTCAGTCATGCTTCAGTCAAGTATGGATTTTTATCTGTTAGTCCGTCCGTCTCTACTTGCGTTTTCACACAAAACGTACTTGGTTTTTGAACCAACCTATCCATCCCCTCTACAAATTTGCCTGAAAAGTTATTTTTAGCCACAGCTCCCACCAATGTCCCTTCTCTTTCATTCTAACTAGATTTGAACACTTGCGTCTCAAGGTCGCGATTTTTGTGCAAATTAGTGACATGTTTGATTCAATGCAGTCTTTCGCTGATGTGAACAACACAGTCTTTTGTCATTATCTTCATTATTAGCTATCCGTCTGTATAAATAAAAGCATATTATTTCACTGCTCAGAATGGGCCATCCGGCCAGCTAATTTTTATATTCCTAACATTAATATTAAGAAAAAGTTACTTTTTAAATTTTGTAATATTTCAAGCATCTGCGTTTGCCGCTGAATTCAAATAAAAGGCTTGGTATCGCAAAAGCGTCCAATAAATGACTGTGGCGTATCATATCCAAGGTCCCTTCTGTCGATTTCCTTACTTTATGTCAACTTGGGGAACGTGACTTTTTCCCCCCCCCCCCCCCCCCCCAATTGCGTCTCCTTAGCCTTGCTAGTCTCACGCAATTTTTCAGTCATATTTTTTTTTTCCTTTTGATCCGCCGTTCTCATCCCGTTCAAATGGTAACCGTTTTGATTTCCCGTCTAGCAAGTCAATTTTTTATGGAGGGTAGTGACCCGCGGCGTGGGCGATCATGCCTTCTAGTAACTTACGCATTCTTTTTATCCCTATATTTTATCCTTTGGAGATATTTTTACGTTGTATCACTTGTTAATTTTATGACACATCTCCCCACTTGAAAACATGCCTACGGCAAGTTCTAAAACCAGTGATACACATAGATAAAATCTCTCTCCTCACGTCTGCCATTACTCTAATTTTGATCACAGGGGTGCCGACTGAGGAAATCTGCACCGACATTCAATTTGCCTGGGATATATTGGATACTAAACTGATAAGGTTGAAGCAATAAAGACCACCTCAGCAATCTTGCGTTTTCATGCTTAGCCTGAGATAAGAATACGAGAGGCTGATGATCCGTCTCGACCACAAAAGTCCTACCATACAGATAGATTTGAAACTTCTTTATTGCCCAGATTAACGCTAAACATTCTTTTTCGCTTGTGGAGTATCCTTGTTCCGCCTTATTCAATTTGCGGCTTGCATAAGCGACTGGTTTCAGTTCCCCATCAGGTGAAGATGATCTTTGCAACAAAGCCCCTCCGAGTCCTACATTACTTGCATCGGTTCTTAAGACAAAGTCCTGTGTCAAATCAGGCAGTTTGAGAATAGGCTTGCTAGTGAGTTTTTCCTTTAACTCTTGGAACGCTAGTTCACATTGTGCAGTCCAAATAATTTTATCTGGAAGTCCCTTGCGAGTCAGATCAGTCAGAGGAGCACAAATAGCGTTAAAATTTTTGATGTATTTCTGATAAAATCCGCATAACGACACGAATGATCGCACGTCCTTTTTTGTTTGTGGTCTAGGTGCTCTCTGCAGTTTTTCCAAGTTCTTAGGATCAGGGGTCATGTTACCCTGATATACAGTGTGTCCCAAGAATTCCAACTCTTTGCATCCAATACAACATTTTGTTGGCCTAGCAGTTAAGTTCGCCTCCCGAAGTCTATTAAATAACATCTCTAGAGCTTCAATGTGTTCTTCAAATGTCTCTGTGGCGACGAGAATATCATCCATGAAATTCGTGATACATGGGTTATTCAGGGGATCCAACAATTTGCGCATCATCCTTGAAAATACACTCGGAGCATTTTTCAGTCCGAATGGTAGCATATTGAATTCATAATGTCCATCCGAAGTGCTAAAAGCCAAATAAGGTCTCACTTCAGGCTTCACTGGGATCTGGTAATAGCCTTTACTAAGATCCACCTTTGAAAAGTATTTTGCCTTGTTCAGTCTGGCAAATAACTGTTTTGTGTCTGGTAATGGATCCACTTGTCCTTCTGTGACAGCATTCAGTTTCCTGTAATCTATGCACAGTCTGTGTTCCCCAGACGGTTTTCTCAACAAAACGACACTAGAACTAAAAGATGATTCACTGTGCGAAATAATCCCCTCCTTCAACAAATAATCTATTTCTTCCTTCAATGCCTTCTCCTTCGCGAACGGAATAGAATAGGCTCTCATACAGATTGGGTTTGAGTCTACCAGTTTCATGTCATACTGTAGCAAATTTGTATGGCCTGGTTTATCTGTTAATACATCTGTATGTTCCTCCAGAACCTGTTGAACTCTCTCCCTCTGGTTTTTAGTCAGGTGCTTACTGACTTTTACCTGTGCTGCTGTTTCACAAGGATGTAATGGGTATTCATGTGAGGTGAGTGGTTCCTTTTGCACTTGGGTTGCAATAGCCAAGGTCAATAAGGGGGTGCTTTCCTGGAGTGGTCTGTCCAGATACTTCTTTAATAAGTTTACATGATAAACTTTCTCCTTCCCCTTTTTGTCAATTTTATAGTTTGTTCTAGACACCTTCTCTAGAACCGTATATGGACCTTGCCAACCAATTTGTAATTTATTCTGGCTACCGGGTAGTAGAAGAAGCACCTTCTCTCCCACAGCTAGTTCTCGGTCCTTTGCCTTCCTATTAAAATATGCTGCATGTTTCTTCCTGGCTTGTTTCAAATTATCATTTGCCAGTTTCCATCCAGCTTTCAAACGAGTGGTCAGTTCGTTCACGTATTGATAAGATGAGGTAACAGTCTCTTCCGCCTTCTCATCCGTCCAGGTCCTTAATAAAGCTTCTAAAGGACCTTTTATTGGCCTCCCAAATAGCAGAGTTGCGGGAGCCATCCCGGTTGAACTATGTGGTACCTCCCGATACGCAAACAATGCGGCGGGCAGGAATTGATCCCACAGATCCGGTTTTTCGTGTGCCAGCTTTCTCAGGATAGAAATGAGAGTCCCGTTGAACCTCTCTACCTGGCCGTTCCTTGTGGATGGTACGGACTACAATGAAAGTGTCTGGCTTGAAATAGTTTAAAAACTTCTTCCGTTAGTTTCCCCTTGAACTGAGATCCATTATCCGTCAAGATTTGATGCGGGAATCCTAATCGGGTGAATATTGTAAGTAGTGCCTCTGCTACATGTTTTGAATCAATTGATGGCAGGGCTACCGCCTCTCCCCACATAGAACAAGTGTCCACCAGAGTAAGGATGTAACTGTTCCTCCTCTTGGTCCGAGTGAGAGGTCCCACAATATCCACTGCAACCCTCTCAAAAGGTGTTCCCACTATGGGCATTTCCCCTAGAGTTGCAGGAGCAGTCCAGTGCTTTGGAGCTACCCTTTGACATTCAGGGCAGGATTTGACATATCTTTTTATATCCTCCGTTATCCCTGGCCAGAAGTAATGACAAGCTATACGCTGTCCTGTGGCGCTGATCCCCATGTGACCACTGAAGGGAATCGCATGCCCGAGTTCCATCACTTTATCTCTATATGAGGTGGGAAGAACCAGCTGGTTGTGACCATTTGTTCCAGTTCCGGCCTTCCTGTATAATAGTTTGTTCTTCATGAAATATTCCCCCTTGCTCGGAGGTGTGTGGCATTTGGGCAATTTTTTAAAACATGGCTTGAGTGTCCTATCCTCAGCCTGCGCCTTTCTCATCTCCTCTGGATGAGCATTTATAGGTTCACCTTCTTCCTCCTTCTTCTGTGACCTGGTCTGCACTGTCGCCATGATCACAGGTTTCTCGGGATTCCCCAAGAAGACGTATCTACACCCCAATATCAGAGGGTAGATTGGTTCATCTATCACTGCTGCTCTGATTTCTCCTTCCACATAGCGAGTTTTCACCGTTATCCTTGCGATGGGAAGTGTCATGAGTGGTATGTCCTTAGTCGCCCCTTGTATTTCCACTGTTTCTGTGGTATACTGACTTGGGTCCACTAGGCTAGACTTCACAACTGAATCATAATCCAAACCTGTATCATAAAGGCACCTTATGGTGACCCCATTACAAATAACATCCTCACAAACTGGGGGGTGATAAGGTTCCTGTTGTCCATTAGGATTAACCTTTAATCTTTGCGTCCCCGACTTCATTGCAGCAATGTTTGAAGGTTTCCTTCTACAAAATTCGGTGTTATGGTTATCTTTCTTGCACCATTTACACCATCTTTTTCCTTGGTTCAACGGTTTTCTTTCATTGAACTTTGGTCATTGAACTGTGAGTTTCTGTCGCGATAGTCATTTCTTGGCCGCTCAAAGTTTGTCCTACCTTTATTTCCCTGCTCTCTATTATCAAATTTATTAAATTGCTGTGGAGCTTTAAAATTGTCTATGTGCTTCTTTTTAGCACCACTTACCTCTGCCTGGGCTGCCTGATACCTCTCAGCGACATTTAAAACCTCTCCCAACTTCTCTGCACCTTGTTCCATGAGAAATTTTCTCATGTCTGGAGCCATGGACTCTCTCAATTGCTCAATCATGATCATTTCTTTAAGATCTTGGGTCTTCCCCAGAGCAGTCCATTTCTCCAAATAGGTTTCCTGTCTAGCAGAGAATTGGTGGTATGTCTCCCCAGACAACAGTTTGGCATTTCTAAATTTCTTACGATAAAATTCACCATTCTTCTCGTACCTTAATAACAAAGCCTGCTTTAACATGTCATAATTGTCTTGGTCTTCCCTGTTCATTTTAGCAAAGACTTCATAAGAAGTACCTCTCAGTCCCTGTGATAGCTTTAAACTCCACCTCTCTCTCTCTAACCCATATGTAGTAGCTAATAACTCAAAACGTCCTAGGTACCCCTCTATGTCATCGTCTTTTTCAACAAAATGGTCTAAATGAAACCCCATAGCTGAGTTTGAGGCTCCCAGACTGGGCGTAGCATCTGAGCAAAAGTGCTGGCACCATTTTCAGGAGCCTGGCCTTGTAATTCCAGCTCCCTTAGTCGTAATTCGTGCTCCCTTTGCAACCTTCTATCTTCTGCCTCCCTTTCGGCCTTTTTATCTTCTGCCTCCCTTTGCTGTCGTTTGTCTTCTGCCTCAATCTGCAACCTCTTAGTCTCAGCCTCAATTTGTAACCTCTTCTCTTCAGCCAACTTTTCTGACTCTAATTTTCTGTCAGCCTCTTTTTCTAATCTTCTTTCTTCCCGTTCAATATACTTATCACATTCAGCCGTTACGTATTGAATTAAAGTTTGACCATCCATTCCCATCTCCTTTGCGGTCAGCACAGCAGCTGATCTAAATTTTGCTAGCTCCGCCATACTTTCTAAACAAATCTAGCAATAAGCAAGGTAAAATTTCCAATCACTAAAGTACTTATAATTACTCTAGACTAAAATAATTCTAATTAACTAATTAACTAACACTGGCTGTGAAGATTCACCAACTTCTAATTGCCCTTTTAATTTAAAGGGACACTTTTAATTTTAAGGGAATTTTACAATTTTGTTCCCCTAATTTTATTTCTCCCACCAGGAGATCCTTATATTACTGTTTATGCTAATTATCCCTGGACAAGACCCCAATATATGTAGTGGTTTTGATGGTATTGTATGATGGTGATATTACTAAGTGTGATGTATGAGGTCAGCTGTGAAGGCTCCTGAGGTAAAATGTAGCTGTGAATTTTCAGAAGGCCTTTCTTGCTACCACTACGACCTCACACCTATCTTTTTTTCTAATGAATGTGGCTACGTTAAAATCTAGGGTACTGAATGTAATGTGTTGTATTGACATATACAAACACACACACACAGATATTAAATAATATAATATTATCAATAAATTTAGAACACAATGAACTAAATTCAGCTGGTGAAATTTTAGAAAGTAAATCTTTTTTTAAATTTATTTGTTCTGAACCAAGGTTTTATGTTGGCCAGAACATATGAAAGATTTTGGAATTTATGAGTGAATGGCATGAATAAATGACATGATAAATAAAAGGTGTGTACGTATATAATTTTCACGAGTAGTTATTATTTCTACAGTTCATAGTTTTATTTTCCCTGGGAGAACGATGAATAGATGTGCTGTTGGGGTGGCTTCATCCCTCCCTGTCTAAGCCTACCAACCATTGTCCATTAATGATGGAAGAAAATGGGATGTTTTAGTAGTAATTCACTTTGGGTGCTATGTCTATGAAGTTGGTGTAAATCCAGCAGACCAGCCTGCTTACGTAACTTTGAAAGAGTAGTTCTGGTGCTGGAATCTGGTGGCCCCACCTCTCCGTGCTTGGGGGCAATATATCGGGTAGCCCCACCTCTCCGGGCTTGGGGGCAATACAAGGCTGTTCTGCCGAGATGCGACACTGCACGGGTCCTCACTGTCAATTAATTACCCAGCATTTGACACCACCTTTTGGTGTCAACATAAAAAAACTCACAGCTCTGAAATAAAGTATTGGTTTAGGTTCAGAACCTTACCTAAGGAGCCACTTCTACACGTAACAATTTACAATAACACCATTTAGACAGGGTCAGATCTCTCTGACCATACAAAACACCCATCTTACCAAGTTGGTTTCCATAGGATAAGTTCTCCCAGACTACATATTCAGAAATATGTTTATTAGCTTCTTGCCCTAGGATAGGATAGGTGATATGTTCCACTGATCTCAACACTTGATCTGTCCTTCCTAATCCTTGCTGGAGTTTATATATATTGTTTGTCCCTAGACCCTGAACTAGGGCGGGGGGTCTAGAGCAAATCCTTACTTGTATGTAAAGGCTAGATTAGATTTCGATATGGCAGTATCAAATCACTCGAAACATTAAACAATATTCAAAATATACAAAGAAATAATTTCAATCTTACCAGATTATGAATAAAGAACACAGAAATGCTAGCAAAACTCAGCTGAGCTGCTGGCTATAGTATGGCGTCCCTGAACTTATTTCTATTTACTTCATTTGAAATCACCACACTTAAAATTTACTGTGTCTATCACTGGACAACTATTGAGGAATGGCAAAAAAAGCTCGTCTGAGCGCGGATAATATGATTGTCTGTGGCGAATGAATGCCTTGGTTTTTTTAGATTCACATTTCCTACACTAAAGTCATTTTCAGTTATGCTTCAGTCATGTCTGGCTTTTTATCTGTTAGTCTGTTCGTCTCTATTTGCGTTTTCACAGAAACGTACTTGTTTTTTGAACCCAACCTATCCATTCCCCTCTACAAATTTGCCTGAAAAGTTATTTTTAGCCACAGCTCCCACCAATGTCCCTTCTCTTTCATTCTAACTAGATTTGAACACTTGCGTCTCAAGGTCGCGATTTTTGTGCAAATTAGTGACATGTTTGATTCAATGCAGTCTTTCGCTGATGTGAACAACACAGTCTTTTGTCATTATCTTCATTATTAGCTATCCGTCTGTATAAATAAAAGCATATTATTTCACTGCTCAGAATGGGCCATCCGGCCAGCTAATTTTTATATTCCTAACATTAATATTAAGAAAAAGTTACTTTTTAAATTTTGTAATATTTCAAGCATCTGCGTTTGCCGCTGAATTCAAATAAAAGGCTTGGTATCGCAAAAGCGTTCAATAAATGACTGTGGCGTATCATATCCAAGGTCCCTTCTGTCGATTTCCTTACTTTATGTCAACTTGGGGAACGTGACCTTTTTCCTTCCCCCCCCCCAATTGCGTCTCCTTAGCCTTGCTAGTCTCACGCAATTTTTCAGTCATATTTTTTTTCTTTTGATCCGCCGTTCTCATCCCGTTCAAATGGTAACCGTTTTGATTTCCCGTCTAGCAAGTCAATTTTTATGGAGGGTAGTGACCCGCGGCGTGGGCGATCATGCCTTCTAGTAACTTACGCATTCTTTTTATCCCTATATTTTATCCTTTGGAGATATTTTTACGTTGTATCACTTGTTAATTTTATGACAATGATGAGGTTGTCCGGTAGTAGTGGTCTTTGTAGAAATGTGTTTTACATGATGAAGTTGTCTGGTAGCAGTGGTCCTTGTAGAAATGTGTTTTACATGATGAGGTGGTCTGGTAGTAGTGGTCCTTGTAGAAATGTGTTTTACATGATTAGGTTTTCTGGTAGCAGTGGTCCTTGTAGAAATGTGTTTTACATGATGAGGTTGTCTAGTAGTGATGGTCCTTGTAGAAATGTGTTTTACATGATGAGGTTGTCTGGTAGTAGTGGTCCTTGTAGAAATGTGTTTTACATTATGAGGTTGTCTGGTAGCAGTGGTCCTTGTAGAAATGTGTTTTACATGATGAGGTTGTCTGGTAGTAGTGGTCCTTGTAGACATGTATTTTACATGATGAGGTTGTCTGGTAGCAGTTGTTCTTGTAGAAATGTGTTTTACATGATGAGGTTGTCTGGTAGCAGTGGTCCTTGTAGAAATGTGTTTTACATGATGAGGTTGTCTGGCAGTAGTGTTCCTTGTAGAAATGTGTTTTACATGATGAGGTTGTCGCCCTATTCATGACCCCAATCACATTCAACGAAATGTCTGTATGTACAGCAGTCCTATTCTTTGTTAGCTTCTTCAAAGACCCCCACCCCGGGAACTATACGTCATGTGACCTATATTATTGCTAACAAATACGGAGTCCACACAAGTCACTTGATTATACAGGATAATTGTAAAGTCACATGATTATACAGGATAATTGTAAAGTCACTTGTTATTTTTAATTTGTTAGTCCTTCATGTTATCCAATTACTTTATATGAAACAACGTCACAAAACCGCGACTTACCTGTTTTTTTTATGACATAAAATGATGTGTCACAATAACACAACAGCGCAAGGGGAGATCACGTGATATCGTTGCGGGCAAAAATTTTTGCTCTCTCTCTTCTAAGGTAAAATAGATCCTGTTACACGCTCATTGAGGCATATTGCGAATATGGTGTTAGGCACATATTTTCTTCACCATCGGCACACTAGGGGTGACGTGGTCAACATCACGCCGTCTCTCTTGTAACGTTGAGTTTATTGGTCATTTTAGAATTGTATTTCTTTTGTTTTGTTTCTGGGAATATAAAATACAACTTATGTGTCACATGGTCGTTCTTGCTTCCTTGTTTTGACACGTGGTTTAGGAATATCCAATAGACATTACGTGCTGATAAGGGGTTTCCCTACAGTGAAAACTAACTTTTGTTCTAATAACATTTTCAAACTTTTTATTTGCTCAATAGACACAGTGTATGTCCATGAACCAAATTCTACAGTTTATTTTGTTAAAAAACATGTGGTTACCATGGTAACCAAAAAAAAAACATCCGCCATATTGGATTTTCACCACTTTTCGAGAGCTAAATACTTATGTTTCCCATTGACCAAACTTTACCAAATTGCACACACATGTTGTGACTGACAATTAAAACAATCTATCAGGGGATTTTTTTGATAAGTTTAAAATTCTATTTTTAATGATTTTTTAAAAAAAATACACTATATTTGTATGAAAAACAATGAAAAAAAAATATTTAAAAAAATATATCAAAGCAAATTACCAAAATATCAAACAAAGCCCCTGTCATTTTAAAGGTATATATGTGTCCTACATGCATGCCAAATTTCAGACTGATCTATTAGATAGTTTGTAAAAAATAACATTTATTGTTAATAAAATGTTAGTTTTGAGAAAAATGCATTTTAGTCACCGAATGACTTGTCTTGTCCACTATACTCCATTCTGGGGGGCTGAATGTGTTTAAAATTGTCCAGCACTATATGCTGCACCTCCTTCAGCTTCCTTCAGCTGCTCCTCTTGCCTTTATCTTGCCTAATTTTTCTTCTTTCCTTCTACACGGTAACCAAAAAAAAACAACCGCCATATTGGGTTTTTCACCAATTTTCAAGAGCAAAAATCTTATGTTTACCATTGACCAAACTTTATCAAATTGCATACACATGTTGTGACTGACAATTAAAACAATTTGTCTGGGGCTTTTTTTGATAAGATAAAAATTCTATTTTTAATGATTTTTTTAAAAAATACACTATATTTGTATGAAAAACAATGAAAAAAATATATTTAAAAAAATATATCAAAGCAAATTACCAAAATATCAAACAAAGCCCCTGTCAATTTAAAGGTATATATGTGTCCTATATGCATGCCAAATTTCAGACTGATCTATTAGATAGTTTGTAAAAAATAACATTTTTTGTTAATAAAATGTTAGTTTTGAGATAATGCATTTTAGTCACCGAGTGACTTGTCTTGTCCAATATACTCCATTCTGGGGGGGCTGAATGTGTTTAAAATTGTCCAGCACTATATGCTGCACCTCCTTCAGCTTCCTGCAGCTTCTCCTCTCGCCTTTGTCTTGCCTAATTTTTCTTCTTTCCTTCTAACCAAAAAAAAAAACAAGCTCTATATTGGGTTTTTCACCAATTTACAAGAACAAAAATCTTGTTTCCCATTGACCAAACTTTATCAAATTGCACCCACATGTTGTGACTGAAAATTAAAACAATTTTACTCATGATTATTTTGATAAGTTTAAAATTCTATTTTTAATGATTTAAAAAAAAAAAAAACTATATTTGTATGAAAAAATATTTTTTTTAATATTTTTTTTCAATTTATAAAAGAAAATTACCAAAATATCAAAAATGCAGATTTGTTACTTTAAAGATATAGATGTGTACTACTCATGATTATTTTGATAAGTGTTAAATTATATTTTTAATGATTCAAAAAAAAAAAAACTATATTTGTGTGAAAAAATATTTTTTAAAATATATTTTTTAAAATTTATAAAAGAAAATTACCAAAATATCAAAAATGCAGATGTGTTTTTTTAAAGATATAGACGTGTACTACATGCATGCCAAATTTGAGACTCCTCTGTTTGATAGTTTTAGTGAGAAATCGTGCATTTTCGGCAAAAATTTGAAAATCATAGCATGGGGGTGGTGCCGACAATATGCTTTTTGATACATCAAATGCATTTTTTATGTTATAAAACCTTGCTCAATCGATTCCTCGATGCTTATTTAATAAAATAAGCTCAAAAGTAAAAAATCTATATTTTGTACGTAAAATCCAGTTTTCATAGTAGTGGACCTCCATAATACAATTAAAAAAATCATCCTGTAAAAATATTATATCCCATACTGTGATCACGTGATCGTCCTTGACGTTTTATAGCAGCAGTCCCGCTTGGGTCATGGCTCTCAAGTGACATATTTTCTCTTAACTACTCGGCCAGAGCTTTGAACTTAACCCATTTCGATAAGGGGGCATCACTAAAATGGTTATATTCACCTGATGTTGTAAGAGTCTCTGCTCTCATAATCTTTGAGGTCATCTCCATTTGGTGCGATAGGCATCTCCATCCTCCCAGAATCTTGGACAATCTCTTCGTGTCTCTCATGCACACATCTCTCAAACTTTAGCTGTGTTTGTCTTTTTTTATAATTGGGGGGAATGGGTGGGTGTGGGCAAGAGTAAGCTTGGGTTCAATATTAAGTTTAATCCAGTTGAGAGATATTTAGCCTTTTGTTGCAACACATAGATGTTTTTATAATGGGAGTCACAGAAATGATTGTTAGTTACCTCCCTTGGAGTGTTTGGCCGGTTACATTATACAAACTCGGCAAGTAACGATTCCATACGCACTAGAGAGAAAGAAAGGAAAAAAAAAAGGGGGGGGGGGAGGTGCAATAGTCAGTATCCACATACACAATAAGCGTGTAAAGTCATTTACTAACTTTCTGTATTCACTACACAACAAGACATTGACTTTGGAACCTCCAATCAATTTTCCACAACTATATCATTGCTATTTCCCTCATATTGAAACGTTGAGATACACATATTCGTTTATCTAAGGGACGTAATTTTTATTACAAGGGGAGTAATATGTGCGGTAAAGCAAGTTATAACTTTAAACACATTACGTATTCACTTTATATAATTTTGTTCGTAGCACATTTGAAGAAAAGAAATAATACACAATATATTTTAAATTAAGAAAACAATGATTCTGTTATTTGTTATTGTTATACAAATATGCAGTTATATTTTATATGGGATAAATAAATGCACGCTAGGCTTAATACAAGTTAGTAAATATGTATAACACGAGTTTCTTTTAAAGAATATGACAAACAATCTCTCTTTTCTATTTTTGACCGGCACACAGTGCTGCCTAAACTAAAGTAATGCTGTGAAACCCAACGCCCTTATCTGGCCTTTGGCAAGGATCATGTGTCTAGACACGGGGACCGGTACAGTGACATTCATGTGTCATTAGGTCCCTTGTGTGAGAACACAGAGGATCACTAGGTGACACATTTTGTCACTGGGTCTTCTTGTGTTGGGACATGTGGTCTTGACCAGAGCCGGGTTTGGGCGGGGAAAATGCGACCTCATGCGAGGAAAAAATATGCGACCTCAAGCGAGGGAAAAAAAAAAAAAAACAAAAAAAAAACAAAAAAAAAAACAAAGTGCTGCCTAAACTAAAGTAATGCTGTGAAACCCAACGCCCTTATCTGGCCTTTGGCAAGGATCATGTGTCTAGACACAGGGACCGGTACAGTGACATTCATGTGTTATTAGGTCTCTTGTGTGAGAACACAGAAGATCACTACAGTGACACAGTTTGTCATTGGGTCTTCTTGTGTTGGGACATGTGGTCTTGACCAGGGCCGGGTTTGGGCGGGGATAATGCGACCTCAAGCGAGGAAAAAAAAAATCAAAACCGAAACCCAACGCCCTTATCTGGCCTTTGGCAAGGATCATGTGTCTAGACACAGGGACCGGTACAGTGACATTCATGTGTCATTAGGTCCTTTGTGTGAGAACACAGAAGATCACTACGGTGACACATGTTGTCATTGGGTCTTCTTGTGTTGGGACATGTGGTCTTGACCAGAGCCGGGTTTGGGGCGGGGACAATGCGACCTCATGCGAGGGAAAAATATGCGACCTCATGCGAGGAAAAAAAAAAAAACTAAAGTTGAGACGATGTAATTGACAAGTCCCCTTGGAATAGAGCATGCTGAATCACTTCTGACCTAATACTGCTCCGGCAAACCTAACGCCCTAATATCTGGCCTTTGGCTAGGATCATGTGTCTAGACACAGGGACCAGTACAGTGACATTCATGTGTCATTAGGTCCCTTGTGTGAGAACACAGGATCACTACAGTGACACAGTTTGTCATTGGGTCTTCTAGTGTTGGGACATGTGGTCTTGACCGGGGCCGGGTTTGGGCGGGTGCCAATGCAACCTCATGCGAGGAAAAAATATGCAACCTCATGCGAGGAAATTTAAAAAAAAAAAAAAAAAAAAAGACAAGTCCCCTTGTGTGGCCGAAAATGACCATAAGTCCCTACCAACCTTCTCCACCAAACATTATAACATGATGTGACAAGATGATCTTTCATTGCATAGTGACGAATGGGCATTAAAATATATCAAGCCCAACCCATTTATACCGGGTCTCAACTCACACATTTAGTCTCATTGTATGGCTCTGAAACATAGAGAACAACGAAGACATTATAATCCGCAGTGGTTAAATCACCTATAATCGTACGTTCCCACTGAAGTCGCCTTTACTGCGTCGAGTTATAGACAAACCATATATCCTTGTCCCTACAGGTTATCATGGTCAAGTTTTGTGCAATGTTGTTCAAATAATATCAGTTCTATCAGTTCTCTAGAGCTTTAAAAGAAGAGTTAGTGACTTGAGTCCACATAGCCTGGAAACGAGTTAACAGCGTTGCTAGGCATTCTTTTCATTAAATAATCGTTCGTAAAGGAAATAGATGCAGAAAATCAGTCAGGCACAACAATAGAGGTTTACCCCAAAAAAATAGAGATAGACTCAAAGAAAGAGCTAGACCCAAAAAATAGAGCCAAACACACAAAAATTGAGGAAGACACACACAAAAATAGATATAAAAATTGACTGACCCAAACAAAAACAGACAGACTCAAAGAATAGAGGCGAATCCAAAAATAGAAACTGACCCAAAAATAGAGGCAGACAAAAATAGTGGTAGACTGAAAATATAGAGACAGACACAAAAATAGAGGCAGATATACAAAATAGAGGCAAATATTTAAAAAATAGCAGATATGACAAATAGAGGTAGACCCAAAAAAGTGAAGCAGACACAAAAATAGAGGCAGATATAAAAAATAGAGGCAGACACAAAAAAGAGAGGCAGACACAAAACAGAAAGGCAGACACAAAAATATAGGCAGACCGAAAAAAACAGAGACAGACATAAAAACAGGGGTAGACCAAAAAAATACAGAGGCACACACAAAAATAGAGGCAGATATAAAAACAATGGCAGACACAAAAATAGAGGCAGACCAAAATAAAATAGAGGCAGACACAAAAATAGAGGCAGACCAAAGAAACAGAGGTATACCAAAAAAAAACAGAGGCAGATATAAAAAAATAAGCAAACAAAAAACAGAAAAAAAGAGGCAGACACAAATATAAAGGCAGATACAAACAATAGAGGCAGATATAAAAAATAGAGGTAGACCCAAATAAAAATAGACGCAGACTCAAAACAACAGAGGGAGACACACACGATAGAGACAGACGGAAAAACATTTGGAGAATAGAATTTATATATACAAGAAAGATAAAGAAAATTTGATACGCGTTGTAACAGCTGGGGCATAAGGCTGTAAGACAGAGAAGAAGATAAGTGAATGTGGAAGTCTCATCATCATGGTTTATATTTTTGATGAGGTAACACATATACCGTCTGTCACGTGATATATCCCAAGTGTTTAATGATTTTCAGACTTTACCTTCTGTGACCATTCAGCTCTAGTGATTTGAAAACAGTAACACGTTTATAGCGCCTGATACAGAGCGCCCTATCCCACAAATCTTCTCCTATTCATCAAATACTACAGACTACAACTGCAAATAAAAGCAAACTAAATGTAGAATAAACGTAGAAGTAGAGCAGAAAATGAAAATATTAAAATTCATGTGCAGTGTCAGTTTATCATTGAACTAAATAGGAAACCAGTATTGTTTATAAACAAAATAATCAACGGGTATTGTCAAACATACCACATTTGACAACACATGTAAATAAATCTTGAGCTTTTTCAATGTTTTGTTTTATTATAATAATATAATAATAATAATAATAATAGCCCCTTCAGTCATAACTGACTGTGGGAATGCGCCTGTGAGGTGACATCCGTCGCTGCTCTTTTCCTGGTGTCCCTTTCGACGTTCGCTCTTCTTTTCTGCTTGCCATAAGTGCTTCTTTTCTGCCTGCCATAAGTGTTTCTTTTCTGCTTGTCATAAGTGTTTCTTTTCTGCTTGTCATAAGTGCTTCTTTTCTGCTTGTCATAAGTGCTTCTTTTCGCCTAATCTGAAGTGGCGCCGTAGAGAGCATCGATATATTGTGCGATCGGCAGCTTCATCCTCCCAGGTTGCTGAATTTAAGTCCAGTACCGTCATGTTTCTTGCACACACATTTGAACCTCAGCTGCGATCACCCAACTGTTCTTTCGCCATTTGCCAGTTGTCCGTTAAAGATATCTTTTAGAACGCGACCTTCCTCCATGCGCTGTCTAAGCAGTGTATAAAAGCTTTGAAGGCCCGCACGTGACAACACCTTGACATTTGTTTCTTTTTCCTTACATGAAATACCGAGGATGTAGCATAGAGATCGTAGACGTAAGGTATAGAGCCTTCTTTCTTGCACATAGTAGATTGTCCATATATATATATATATATATATATATATATATATATATATATATATATATATATATATATATATATATATATATATATATATATATATATATATATATGTATATATATGAGTGTGTCTTTTTATGTGCAAATGTAGGACTTTTTCTCAAAACCCACAGTAAGACTAATAAAATGGGGGCGGGGTGAGGCGATAAAGACAAGAAGAAGCTTACAGGAGACATAAGGACGATATGGAAATACCTTGCAGGACATTAGGGCCGAAAGTGTATTTGTTTTACTTGTGAGCTTCACAGAGAACTGGTAAAAACGATTCTATAAAGTGGAATCAAGACATGAATAATAAATAAGTAATGTCAGGCGCTCACTGAGAGCCAATATTATGAAGTTGTAGAGACCAACGTGTGCAACAGTACACATTGGATTTTTATTTTTTATTTTATTTACTACGAAAATGCATTTGACGGTGTAGACAGATAGTTATTTTGGACACTCAAGAAGAGATACACAGTTCCATTAGAGATCATTAACTTAATAAAGAAAACACGAAGACGTGACTGTTTGGGTTCGTTTTGGTGTGTGAATCAACTTTGATGGCTTGATTTTTATCGAGGTTTTTGTACCACGTCGCATCCCCAACTGCGTTATTAAAATAATAACAGGTGCGCGAGAGGATGACGTATGAACGTTACTAGGTATGATCATGAATATGTAGAATAGAGGTAGTCTGCGTTTAGCCGTTCTGCGAATAGAAAGTGTTTCTAACCAAGTGTGGCATAACCACTTGTTATTACTTCTGTGTGTTCCACAGAGTCAAAGTGTTTTAAGGTAGGATCGATTCAAGTCTGGCGTATTAACCATATGTAGAATTGTGCTTGGCGCAAAATATATGTGTATGCTCCAAAAAAAAAAATGGACAGCGCTTGTACCAATGAATATTTATAAATAAAATCTCTAGTTTATGGAAATACTGCACGTCATATCATACACCACAAATTGTAATATGTATATATCAAATGACCTAAGGATTATTAGAGACACAGTACATGTTAATGTGACAGTATTCTTGGGCATACCATGGCTGAATTATATTACAACAGAGGTCAATGACCTTCATAATTCAGTGGTAGTCGGAGTGGCTAAGAGATAGGAAGTAAACCTCTAATTCTAAAGGTGCCAGGTTCCATTTCAGTCCAGGGAATATAACTGAATACATTTTTTAAACCAGGGTTCCTAATGATATCATACTCCCCCCACCCCCCCCTACCCCAACCTCCTGTGTGGTAAGATCGAATAAGGACTAAATAAAAGGTTCAATATGCAAGTAGCGCACGTTAAAACTCCGTTAGCAGTTGGAAATCATTAAGAGTAGGCCGTAGGGCCGCTGTCATAGCAAAATTTAAAAATTCGGAAACATCACAAAAATGCCATCAAAGATCATTTGCTGGTTCAGAGAAAAGTTGATATTGCCAAGGAGAGAGGAATAACAATGGCAGAAATTCTTACCTACGATTTTTCACCTTCATCCTTATTAGATGAGAATGGTACTACTACCTAACCCATGAAGTCTCAACTCATGTCGGAGTTGAACAAACAATTCGATATCACAGACAGAAATTTCCAAAAAGAGCATACCCTGAAAACCACTGTTGTTGTTGATGTCATGAATCAGTTGTGAAGGTTGCCAGTTAAGGGAAACGACACATTTGAAGACCTGTTTACAATCCTTGACAGTAATGTGAATAATGTCTGCAAATTCAGTCATGTTGACTATGTTTTTGACAGCTACCTTCAATCATCAATCAAAAATGCTGAGAGAGAAAGAAGGTTGATGCGTGCCGTCTATAATAATTATATATTGTTCGGAGAAGTATCCAAGGCCAAAGTGAAATATAAGGGTCCTATGCATGAAATCACTGTGCATCACCACAGTACACAAACTACGTAGCAGCAGCGAGGATCCCAATGTGTGTACACGGGATCACACATTGTCCGTTCGGAAATTCGTGCCCACACATTGAACGTTGTAACTTTGCAACCCCTTGACGGATGTTATTGAAATTTGCAACGTGCCCTACTGATATCAATGCAGTTATTAATATATTTTTTGCCCTTACAAAACTCATGTCATGTTCGAATTTTCTTCTTTAAGTTATATAAAAAAAACTCTTACCGTTGTCTGGGTTAATTTTTATTAGTTCTGCAGGAAAGTTACAAGATCCGTTCAAAAATTGCACACTTAATTTTTGTTGCAGCACAGCACAAGCGATGAAATGTGCTATTCAATATTTTTTTGTTTGAACTAGTGTAGTGACTACATGTCCGCACGAGTGCGCACATATTGTACACAGTCGCGAGTAATTATGTCAGCGGCGTATGCTAATAGCAATGAGTTGGCTGCAACGAAACAAAACGACACCAGCGTATAATATATTAATAAACTAAACTGCATAATTATGAAAAGCGCAATGAATCTGAAATGCAAATTTATCACTTTGCAGAAGGTAACTGTTATATTGTACAGGCATTTTCGCAGAGAGGCTAAGATGGGTTGTTTATACCACGACATCCAAGAACCAGGTAGGAGAATACGAAAGGCCCTGGGTGTGGATAGAAGATCTTTTAGAAGTTGGATACAACAGGACGGTGATTGTACAGAAGCTGCGGTTAAGCAAGGAAGGAAGAAAAAAATTGATGATTTTGACAAGGATGTCATTAGACGTTTGATTTTGAAGATGTTTAATGCCAATCAACTTGTTACTCTCCGCATGCTGAAAAGTCGGCTGCAAGCAGAATGGGATATTAACTTTTCAAAAACAACTCTTTGGCAACTTGTCAGAAGTGTTGGCTTCACTTTTAGAAAAACGTCTGGCGGAAGGAATTTTGTATGTCAAAATCCACATCTGGTTGCAGCTCGAAGCAAATACCTTAGGCAGATTCGTGAGAGAAGGCAAGATGGCTATGATATAGTGTATTTGGACGAATCTTGGGTTAATGCTCATCATACTGTGACCGCACCATCTTGTCAGCCATATTGTCTCCGTGGTTCACCCATCTTGTCAGCCATATTGTCTCTGTGGTTTAGTGCCATTTCACCACATTATCTTCTAGAAGAAGATTTATTACAAGGTCACAATATAGCCTACAAATTAGTTGTGTTATATTTGTGTTTTTCGCTATTTCTAGAGCGATAATCGCGAGTGTTATTTTCTTGGCGCAATTAATACGCGCAGCGGATTAAGTTAAGTGATTCGGCCTAGAACTAATAAAAGAGATAGCGAGCGGCAAACAGGCCTTTTTGAAGATTCAGTCCAGACAAGAGAAAACGAAGATACGAGGCGTCCTGTGTGGGTAGAACAGAGACATGATACAAAGTCTATGAACACTGTCTGGGTGTTCGGTAGTATTAAATGTTGATCTGCATAAGGCTTTGTGTTGCTTGAATTGTTAAGTCTGCTGCTGAGAGGGTCGCAAGCAACCAATAATTGCAACCCCTGTCAAACGATCCTAAATAAATTTTCTTAGTGCACGGGTCTTGGGTGTGAGGTAGCCACATCGACATAAGTTCACCGCTACCACACCTAGCGCCCTGTCACAAGTGGCGTCGTCGGCATGATTGACAGACAGCACTCAGTGAAGCAACTCTTCAGCAATCAGAGTAGCAACAGCCGAAACAGTAAAACACCCATTTCAGTGCACGGCGAGTTACGGCATCATCCAGTTATTCAATATTTCTAGTCAACTTTACTAGCAACAAGATGGCGGCACGCAACACACGTGCTGCTAATAGATTGGATAACGAAGATGTGGCTGAGGTGGATTACCCTGTAGTGGGGCTAGATCGTCGACCAGAACGAGTACAGTATATCGTGGTACCTAATCACAAGAGAGTGCGGTGCTTTGGGGAGCGCACGGGTCCTACGGCCGAGGAATATGTCAGAGAGGTGAGAGCTGCCTGGAGAGTAGGGATGATGAGTAAAGAGGACCAGGCAGATGTTATTCTTGACAGTGTGACCCCAAGTGTCCGCATGGAGCTGAGGATTCAGGCTGATGACGATGACCTAGAATCGATGCTACATTCCATTCTTAGGGTGTATGGGAACGTCGAAGCATTCCAGAGCTAATGGCCACTTTTTATTCTACCCGGCAAGGTGCAAAAGAATCTCTTTGGGAATTGTCCCATCGCATTCATGAGGTGTTCGAAAGTGTTGTAAGAGCACAAAAGCAGAATAACGTCACTCCTTTGAAGTCATCCTTTCTGCGTGACCAGTTTGCTGCTTGTCTTAGAGATGATCTACTAAGAAAGCTTGCAAAGGAAACGATCATCAAAGAGCCTACATCATCGTTCACGTCGGTGAGGGACTACGCACTACGGTTTTTAGAGACTGAACCCACTTCTGGGGCTGGTGTTGCCAGTGTCGAAGCAGCTTCTGGAGCAGGTGTCGCCAGTGTCGAAGCAGCAAATACGGTGACAATACCAGATACACATGTATTAAACGCAGAAGTGGAGCGGCTGAGAGCACAGGTGGCTCAATTAGAGGCTAAAATTGATGCGATGATTCAGGAGCAGGGGAAACGTACCAGAACAGTTCGTTGTTTTAGATGCAGAGAACTAGGCCACGTACAGAATCGATGTCCACAGACATTAAACTAGACCCCTCTGCGGCTGGGAGTCAGGTTACAGAAGGGGAGCAGAATGACTCAAAGATAAAGATGGTTGGTGGTCGACCGGAGTGTGAGGTGCTTATAGCAGGAAAGAAAGTCAAGGGCGGCCAGGAATGTAAGGGTAGCAGGAGGTGACCCAGGGCACAGAGGAACCCTAGGAAAATAAGATGCTTCAACTGTGGAGACTTTTCAAACCACATGGCAGCCAAGTGTCCCCAGGGCCCGCTTCCTAAGCGATGTTTTCATTGTAAGTCTCCAGGCCATTTGATATCGGTTTGTCCATCAAAGAGCGCTCTCTCTAGGCGTACCAACACCTCTAGATTGCCGTCACAGTGCAAGCCAAGAGAGGTCCGTGGCAACTGTCACCCTAATGGCGCCAAGAAAAGTGGTCGACATTCAGAGGAGGAGACTCATCTAAAACACGTTGAAGGACGCAGTTCCAGGCTACGAGGGGCGCACGTAAGAGCAGAGGCACCGTTGCAGAATTGTACAGCAGTCCGAAAGAGAGATGTGACAAGCTGCCGTGTCCTGTTCCACTACGGGTGGGAGAATTGGTGAGGAAAAGATTGCACTGCGCTGAGAGATCCAAAATTCGTGACATGTGGTCAGAAGAGGAGTACATTGTTGTTCGTGCTTCCACAATGACAGGAGGTATTATCGCACAAATGTTGTGATTTACTGTAAGAATTAATGTTACGAGCAGATTTTGGCAAATGTTCCAAAAAGATCAAAGAAAATCACCGTTTTGCAAATTTCGCGAAAGCTGTGGATGTAATGATCGCATCATCTTAACTGCATGGAAAATCTAAGACTGCATGCAAAAATTCATGTCCATACAACAAACAGTTTTGGAGAAAATTGACGCTTTCTGTGGGCACGAATTTCCGAACGGACAATAGAAAAATGTTTGTGCACACCGTCATTTGCGCGATTTTCTTTGTCGAGTGTTACTATTTTCGGGAGAGTACATATAAGGGAAACAATACAATTAATGTCTAATTGTCAACCAAAGTTCCATATATATATTGATGATGGAGTATGAGGCAGCCATTACAGCTGGTCCCCTTATAAGAAACCTGCATAGAATCATTCATCTACTCTTACAGCAGTGGTTTCTGTAGCTATTTGATTTGTATGATATGACTGCTTTTTTTTTTTTTTTTTTTTTTCCTCGCTTGAGGTCGCATATTTTTTCCTCGCATGAGGTCGAATTAGTACCCGCCCAAACCCGGCCCCGGTCAAGACCACATGTCCCAACACAAGAAGACCCAATGACAAACTGTGTCACTGTAGTGATCTTCTGTGTTCTCACACAAGAGACCTAATGACACATGAATGTCACTGCACTGGTCCCCGTGTCTAGACACATGATCCCAGCCAAAAGCCGGATTCTAGGCATTGGGTTGTAACTGCCAGTCCCTTAACACAACCACATACAGGGTGATCAAGAAGTCTCTCCGCAGTGGGTTCAGCGCTTTAATAATATGAATGTAACATTTTATGATACAGCAAACAGTATTATTTTAATTGACTTTAATTAGATTTACTTTACTACTACATAAAAGTTGTATTTTTATTTTTATTTTTGCATCAAGCATTAGTATCTGTTTAAATAATTTATATTGCTATGTAAAATAAAGGAATGTAGAGTTGTAAATTACAACCTTTTAATAATAATTTTATCATTTGGATTGTTTCCCTTGATTCATAGTATTCAAGCACTGAACCCACTGCGGGATAGACTTCTCGATCACCCTGTATTAGTCGTCGCTAACAATATGTCTATGAGAGCAGTACTCCATTTCTTTCCTGGCCTCCTCACATTCACCCCCCCTTCCCCCCCCCTCCCCCCACATCAGCAGAAACTTTGATTAGCTTACTTATCTGTGCATCAGTTTAGTTAACAGTATTTAAAAACAGCCCCATTTTATCCTGTAGTCAAGCAACATCATTTCAAGTCGTCTGTTTATTCATTCAATACCAGAAAACCTAACTCCTCAAAGTGACAAATGTCGAGGTGTTGTCACGAGCTGGACTTTAAAGCATGTATGCACTGCTTAGACAGCGCAGACTACCATGGCTTGGCCATGTCCGCCGCATGAAAGATGGTCGCATCCAGACAGATATCTTCTACGGACAACTGGAAGATGGCAAAAGAACAGATGGGCGACCGCAGCTGAGATTCAAAGATGTGTGCAAGAGAGACATGAGGGCACTGGACATAAATCTTCAGACTCTCCTGGTCAAACAATTATTTGCCAGTTTCCAGACACACATATGCGCTCACACCGATTTGGTGCTTCAAACACACAGACGCATGTAGATACAAACTATATTCAACAGATAGGGGAAATTCTGGGCTTTGGGTATTCCAACACAGTCAAATATAAGTTTATGAATTTTATTATCATTTAAAAAAAAACGATCACAACAGCTATCAATTGTTACAGAAAAATATCATAAGTATAGAAATTACAAATAACAAGGTGAGGGGGGTGAAGAAGATTGGTATCGACTAAGCCCTTCCCGCTTGTATTAGACAAAGATAAACCCAGTCCAAAGATAGATAGTTATTAGGAACATAGGTAATGTAACCAACGTGAAGTTAATTACTCTGAAAGAGGTGTCACAATATTAGGTATGGGTGGTAGAAAAAAACCTGTTCTTCCCAATTGTTCTTCCCTTTACTAAGCAAATGATAAAAAAGGGGGGGGGGAGTTTAACAGAGTTGAACAATTATCCCACTTAAAGTAACAGTGCAGGGTATACCGAAAAATGTATTACCCGGTAAGCAAGTTAACAAATGGTTTGCAAAAAGATTAAATTTCCTGTCATTCATGCACGCGCGTGAGGATCCACGTTCATATACTCACACACTTACCGATTGCAGCATCAGACAATCCATAGAATTATATAAACAGCAATTACACTTTTGACATGTGAACTGTCTAGTACTTCGATGTCCTGCCCCAGATGTAGCGAGGTTTGCTGATAGCAACTATTCCCACTTATCGCCGGACTTGAAGCCTAAGAGTTCTGGTGTTTTATTATATAAAAAGGAGTCTATGGGATGGCACTGACCCAATTCGACACAGGGGTGAAAATGAAGTGGTCTCTTTAATCTTCCGCTAGTGGTAAAATTCCTTCAATGCGTGATGATAGTAACTGACCGGTAAGTTTTATTAATCCAGTGAGGAAAAAACTAAGCCGTCACAGTTCAGGAAAATATGTACTCTCTCAAAGTAGGGCAGTAAATAAAGTATCGCTACTGGCACTGTTCAACTTCCAGTTTATCTTATAGATTTGTAATATAATTGATGATAGTTCTTTCAAGAGTCTTGGGTAGGCTTTCTTTCATGTAATTATGATAGCTAGGTCGCATCGGACCGCCACAAGATTAAATTTTAAAAAATGTTTCATCAATATGTCTGGAAGTTTTTAAGATGATTTCTTTATTGCTGGGATCGCAAAGGTTACGATCACTCTGTATGAAAGAAAAAGACATGTAATATACCAAAAAATCAAATAACATTCTAAAGCGCGATGAATTTCCCGTTAAGACTATATATATATATATATATATATATATATATATATATATATATATATATATATATATATATATATATATATATATATATGCCCAATGGGCTGATCACCCGTTGGCTTGTCACACCGATTACGGAAACAACGGCAGATGGATCTATTTGTTGTTGACCTAAAGACGCCGCTAGGCGTGATGGGAAACTACAACAGAGAAAATCAATCTGCTGTTGCCCTTAAGGCGCCACAAGGCGTGATGGCCTCTGACTGCTTGGTCGGTCTTTGGCTAAGGACGGAAGAAGAAGATATATATATATATATATATATATATATATATATATATATATATATATATATATATATATATATATATATATATATATATATATATATATATATACTCGAGTATTTAATTATGTATTTAATAAAACACTGCGCGAGTTCTAATGGTTAAAACCCACATCTATAAATATAGGACTTAACTAAATTTATTAATTATAAATTCCTTCGCGACTTTAAAAGTTAATTTAAGCATTTAAGCATCTATTATCTTTTGAAATAATATAATACATATATCATTATATTTACAACTGGAACTATTGAGATGATTAAATTTAATAGCTTTAAATTAACACAAAATCCAGTGAAATAGAATGAATGAACTAGACCACTGATCACTTTACACAATTATATTTTACCGTTTTGCACAAAATAGAATTTACTGCAAATATATATGAAAATCCAGGGGAAAATCTATAACAAGATTTCAAATATAGCTAGTGCTTCTGTCAAGGTCTGGCCAACGAGTGATAACATGCATTTCTTCATGGTCTGTATATATCTAAAATGAAATGATAGATGAGTGGGACATGAAGAATTTGACACCTTTTTAGATCTCAGGAAACTTTAGCGGATCTGACCGCTTGATTAAAGAGAGATTCCGCCCCTGGTCTTCTGTATCTCCGCTCGTTTCGTTCGCGACGGCTTTCCCGTGCGCTCCCACTTAAATCGTTCTGTGATTAACACCGAGAAGCAAAGTACCGGCCGGAAACTTGCGTCGCTTGTCAGGGACCACTACTGCCTCTTTGATCGTGGCGCTAGTCTTTCCTGAAATCTCTCAGTGCCTGTTTGATCGTGTGCCGCTGCATTCTGTTTGATTCTGGCACCGCCCCCCACTGGCCAAGTTAATGAAAATAACTGCATATGATTGCTCAAGAGATGTCCATGGGCGTGATTTAGCCTCTCCTTAAATCAATGCGATGACCAGAATGGACGGTAGATAAGCTGTCCACAAAAGTGTTGCCAATCTGCGTGGAAAGGTTGCATAGCTAATGACTCCAGGGGAAAAGAAAAATCCCGTTTGACGAAAAGGTACAATATTCGGGGGCACTGATGTTATCCAAAGGGGTCGTTACGAAGGGTCGTACTATATCATCCAACACTTCAGGGGTACCGATGTTATGAGAGGGTTCTTACCATGATCCTAACAAATTCAGGACGGATGAGTTGTCTGTCACACTATTGTCAGTTACTTCTCTTTTCTTCAGATTTGTTCTTTCTATTTCACAAACATCCACATTTATGATTAAATAATATAATTTTTTTTTTTCGTTAACATTACATGATTGTAATTCTGCTCTTTTCTTCATATCCTTCTATTGTTCACCACATATTACATTGTACATTTGTATACACATGACATTGATTTCCTGTTCTTACGAACTGTGACTATGACTCACATTTGGACAATATTATATTCTCTAGCTGCACATTAAAAAAAAAATATGATTATGATGTTCTATTTTTTTCTGTTCTTTGCCTGACCGTTGACGAATTTCTTTCTGCTTTGCATCTTTGATTCCATTGTTACATTTACATACAGATTTTGACTCACGGTTTCTTCGTTTTGACGACGACCATTGACATTTTTATGTGATTAATTTTGGCCGTTGGTTTTTCTCGATTAATTATGTTAACTCCTTGCGATATTCCATCTCATTTATGAGCCAACAGAATCGGTATCCAGCTTTACGATCAAGATTTTGCTGATGACCTGGCACTTCAGTCCAATAACAGTTAATAGATACAAGACAAAATTAATGTACTTGGTAATAGATGACAGAAATTGAGTTTAAAAATGCACAGGGAGAAAACAAAGATAATGAAAATAAATGTGGAAAACGATAATGATATTGTGCTAAATAAAACAGCACTACGGGAGCCGCGCTGGTGTAATGGCTACGACGTTGTACTGGCGACCAGGTGTTCATGGTTCAAACCCGGCCGTCGGCGTTTGAAGAAATTTTTACGACCGGAAATTTGACTGAATAATCTGAACGGCTCCTGCACATAAATCCCGTGTGGATGGGAAGGAGCGAAGCTACTGACCGGGTTGGAAGGAAAGTCCACTGACCCTCCAGCCTCGCAATGACATGTCATTGGGCCGAAAGAGCTGGAAAGCTCGAGTGCCGCTGGTTATATAAAAAAAAAAAAAAAAAAGCACTACAAGATTTAGAAGCATACGTATACCTTGGCAGCAATATAGACACAGCTGGAGGGATAGACAATGATATCAAAATAAGAATACACAATTCTAGAGCAGATTTATGTGCATTCGGAAACATAAGCAGACCAAAAGAAATCAAATTCAACACAAAACTCACATTGATCAGTTGAAATGCCAAGTCAGTCCTATTGTATGGTTCTAAAACATGGAGAATAACAAAAACAACAACTAAAAAGCTACAGACTTTCATAAATGGATGCTTACGTAGAACATAAGAATTGTAGTTGTTGGACAAGATTAGTAATGTTGACATGATGACTCGAACTAGACAAGCGTCAGTGGAACAAGAGATGAGAAGAAGACACTGGAAATTGAAAGGAAACACACAGAGAAAACCTGTTGATAGCACTATCAGATAGTCTTTGTTCTGGAATCACCAACGTAAGAGAGGTAGCACGGACAAGAGAACTGGAGATAGACGTGACGGGGATGAAGAATAAATGGAAATATCTTGAAACAAAATATCTAGGTCATAAGTTTGTTGAAGGTCAAGGCTCCTTATGGAGTTGAAAGGCACAAGGAGAAGAACTATATATTAACTCTTTCCGTACGTAATTATTTTCAGCTCTAGACGGAATTATTTTTAAGCCTCAAAAATTTACACATACATAATTTACGTTTACTGACAATGTGTGTCTAATCATGAGTTAAGTATAACATATTATATATCAAATTAAAGTACATTGGATGAACAATATAAATCCATATGCCTTTCTAGCTAATTTTATGTTATGTTTATGTTATAACAGATAACATGTACACGGAAAAAAGATAACTTGAAATTTTGAACAAAAAGTTTCGACTTACGTAAGGCTTGTAACATAAATTGTTATCACAATACAGTTTCACTGCTCTCTTTGTGCAGGTAATCCATTTAGAAACACAGAAAAAGTAAGAAAGTTATGGTTTATCACACAGTTTGTTCTTTGTTCACATATTAGTAACATATCCTGTGTGTTTTTCGGCCATTATGGCGATACGACAAAACACGATTAAAGATGAAGATAAATGTGAAAAAATCTCTTCAAACGCATATAAAAGACGTTGAAGCTTGTTGAAATTTGCCCAGTTTCGAGTTTACTTCCGTTCGAGATAAATTCCGGGCAGTATGAAATATCAGAATAGAAAGAAACAACGAAATAAATCAGCGTCTTTTAAAAGATCTTGCGGTCCCAGCGGTCGGCCATTGCGTCTTTTAAAAGATCTTGCGTACGGAATCAGTTAACTAGCAACAACCCGTCAAAATTGACAGGTTTTTAATTACAGTGTGTTGTTTCTGTTACATTTATTACAGACGGTACTATTACTACTGTGGTCATTTCATTGCAGGCGGCCGCCATTAGATATTTGAAGTGAAAACTGAATGGATGTATTAAATATGAAGAAATGGAGTAACCTTCCTAAATCTCACGTGGAGCATTGATAAGGATCTAATGGACCGGACATTGACTAAATAACTAACATTTCTTTTATGACAACATGTCTCATAATTGTTCGTGCATCTTTTAAGATCTTGACTTTCCATAATCAAACTGTTCATGCACACCGTCATTTGCGCACTTTTCTATTTTCGGGAGAGTACATATAAGAGAAACAATACAATTATTGTCTAATTTTCAACCACAGTTGCACCCCTTAGCTGTTGTTGAAAGTTAATGTACTCGAAAATAATGCGCCGCGGACCATAAGTGGTCTGAGGTCCACAGGTTGGGAACCACTGGTTTAGTATACTCTAAGAAAGTTACCTCGCCCACAGAGCGTGTTACCTTTATTTTTTTTTAACTTGTAAAGCTGACTAAAATGTATAACAAATTTGGCCGATGTCCACATTGGTGTGCCGAATCCATAATTTGGTGTGTGTCTGCTTATTTTATATTTGCTTCTACAACCACAAATTTGCTCTTTTGGTATTTCTTGTTATAGTGTGTAATTTTGTCCCTGAATTTATAATGTTATATTTTTCAATTTCTTGAATGCAGTGTCATTTCTAGAGTTGAGACAAAATGTCAGATAAATAAAAAAGTTGTCGCTCTGCTCTTATCGATCAAGCATACAAATATATTGATCTGTGTTTGTCTGCGTGATGATTTTACCCAGGATCATCATTTTTGTGTGTCTATCTTCTTAGGCTCCACTTTTATGGTTTATTTCTTGTTCGTCTGAAATTTGTAGAATGTCAACCGTAATGTGTGATGTTTCCAGCCTAAAACATGCCCGTAGTAGTGCTAGATGTTTCGAGCCCATATTTAAGTACTAACGAATATCTCTTCGTGGGTCCCCAACAACAATTTGTGACAGGTGTGGTTATAACGAAGAAGAAATGCCAGAATTAAAAATACTACTTGATGTTTTTAACCAGTGCATTTAGCTCAGAAGGTGTAGCCAAAATTTCTGCTTTGCTGTCACTCAAACCTTAGTGACCGATTGTCAACCAAGACTAAATTGAATGATTGACCTTTCCCAGTGAATATTGTTTAATGTTTGTTTTTATCTTAACATCGCGAATTATGTAAAGGGCTAGTTGAACGACATGACCAAGAGTTTTGACGCCTTACATCCGTAAATGTTATTCTTATCCTGTGTTTTTACGTTAGATTACACTTTTATAGTTTTTTTTTTTTTTTTTTTTTTTTTTTTTTTTTTTTTTTTTTTTTGCGTACGCCCGCTAATACTCGAGGCGAAATCTCAGGTTATTATTTTTATGTCTAACCTGACATTGATTTTACGTGAGTATCCCTTTATTTCTTGTACAGAGACAGGTGTCCCTCGCCATTCAGGCAAATACTCGCCGATTTCGGAGGTACCCATTGCAGCTGGGTCGGCTCAGGAGCCGCCAGTCCCTGGTCGACGACACACTCCTTCAAATGTCCTCGCCAGGTCTCGAGTTAATCCAGTCCAAATCCCGGTCGACGAAAAATCCTCAAATGCCGTCGCCCGGGTTTGATCCTGTATCACCCGGTCGCCAGAGCGGTGTTGTAACCACTACGCTAGCGCGGCTCCCACTTTTATAGTAATTAGATTAAGAGTTGAATTTGACAAAATAAATGAAGACATGTTAGGAACTAAAAATTGTTTTACAGTAAAACAAAAGTATTAATGTAATAATATGTATGACTGTGCAAAAAAATTATTTCAGTATTTGTAGATGAGTCTTAACTCCGCCAATGCCGGTCCCAAGCCCGGATGAAAAAGGAGGAGGGCGGCCTGCATGGAGGCCGTAAGGAGGCAGCCCCTCCACCATGCAAAGGCACAACAGGCCAATCACCTGTTTGCTTTAAACTTTTGATTATGAGCAATACAAGAGAGAAAACTGGACTGATTCTAAAGACGACGAACTGGAACGGACTACGGACTACGACTTATGGAACTTGGAACACAAGAAGTATAAATGGGAAGGAAGAGGAGCTGGTGGAAGAGATGAGGAAAGGTAAACTAGAAATCCTGGCTATAACGGAAACAAAGAAAAAAGGACAAGGAGTCATGGATCTCGATGGCAACACGCTGCTCTACAGTGGTGTACCCATGTCTGAAAGAGCAAAAGGGGGCGTGGGTTGCATTGTGGCCAAAAATCAAAAAGATAGTATCAAGGGATGGAACTTTGTCTCGGAGCGCATTATGGTTGTTAAACTAAAAGAAGGAGAAACCATAGTCAACCTGGTCATAGTGTATGGGCCAAATGAGGATGAGAGAGCAGAGGTCAAGGAGGAATTCTTCCAACTGCTTCAAAGAACAGTGGATGACTGCCTAGATGAAGTTATCATGCTCGGAGATTTTAATGCCAGAGTTGGAAATGACCATGCTAGATGGGGTGGAGTTATCGGAAGATATGGAGAAGATACTCTCAATGACAATGGAAAGCGACTCCTTAGATTCTGCAGTGAGCAGAATCTGATCATTACAAACACAAAGTTCCCCCATAAGCGCGTACATGCATACACTAGATGTGAACCAACAAAGAATGAGAAGTCAGTGATCGACTATGCCATTGTTCGGAGAAGCTCATTCAAATATGTCCGAGATGCTAGATTCTGGAGGGGGCCAGAGATTGGAAGTGATCACTACCTACTAACAATCAAAAGAACAACTGAAAGAGTTGCTCAGCCTAGGAACTGCCCAACATCACGCAAGAAACCAAGTAAACGAGCTGGAGAAATGAGCATTAGGACCTACAAGCTGAGAGAGCCAGAAATAAAGACCAGATATCAGGGGCTTATTGCTGCAGCGGTGAGCAACACAGAAGAACGACCTGATGACTTGGAAACAATCTGGATTAAATTCAAGGATATCATAAAGACAGCTGCTGCAGAAGCATGCGGTGAAGTCCGACTTGGGAACAAGAGAAAGAGGACACCTTGGTGGACAGAGGAAGTCAAAGAGAATATAAGAGAGAAGAAAATGGCATGGAAACAATACTTAGGAGCTAAAAACACAACAGGACAAATGGAAAAATATAGAGAATATGTGACACTCAGAACAGAAGCAAAGAACAAAGTGCTAGCAGCAAAACAGAAGTTCTGGGAAGAATTTGGAGAAAAGCTAGATGCACAAGAAAACCAGAAATTGTTCTATAAGACCCTAAAGAACATGAGGAAGGAAAAACAATGCCCTCTCAAATTTATAAAGGACAAGCAAGGCAAATTGCTTACTGCCCCGAAGGAAGTAATGGGAAGATGGAAAGAATATTTCTCAGAACTCCTGGATGGTGAGCATGGTGAAGCATCAGAAATGATAAACACTAGCACAGAAGAGGAAACCAATGATGGTGAAGATGACATAAAGATGGAAGAACTGAAGGCAGCACTTGAGAAAATCAAGATGGGCAAAGCAGCAGGGCATGATGGTATAACACCAGAAATGGTTAAGTTCATGGGAGCATCAGGCGACCTATTACTCTTAAGGGTTTTACAGGCAGCGTGGTACAACAAGACAATAAGAAAGGATTGGGAGATTGCCATCATAACACCAATTTTCAAAAAGGGTGACAATCGACAGTGTGGAAACCATAGAGGCATATCCCTTCTCAGTGTCCCTGGTAAAATCTACTCTAGAATCCTAGAGCAGAGACTCCGACGCCTAGCTGAGCCACAATTGGATGAGGTCCAGTGCGGATTCCGAGCTAACCGAAGTACTCAAGACCTAATCTTCACACTCAGACAGCTGAGTGAAAAGGCCCTTGAGTATAAGAGTGAGATGCATCTTTGTTTCATAGATCTGGAAAAGGCGTTTGACAGGGTCCCCTGGAGCAAACTTTGGGACTGTTTGGCAAGGAAGAATATTCAAGCACCTCTGATTCATGCTATACAGAGCTTCTACAAGTCTTGCAGAAATTATGTGAGGACAGCAAACCATAAATCGGAAGAGTTCAGGACCACCACTGGTGTAAGACAAGGTGATATCCTATCACCTTACCTCTTCATACTCCTTATGGACGATGTCATCAAGGTATGTAAGGAGAGAACAAGAAAGTATTCAGTGGGGTACTGGAAGATAAGACAGGTCTATATTTCGGAGCTGGCATTTGCTGATGATGTTGCCCTGATTGCTAAATCAGAGGCACATCTCCAATCCAACCTGCAAGTCTGGAAGGAAGAGCTGGAGACGAGAGGGATGGTCATAAGCAGCTCTAAAACAAAATCCATGGTGATATCACGAGAAGAAAGAAAACATCAGATTAAGCTGGGAGAGCAGGTCCTGGAGCAGGTCGACCACTTAAATACCTCGGAGCTATTATAGACCGAAAGGGAGGCATCAAAGAAGAGTTGGCCACTCGAAAAGAAGCAGCTGGGAGACTTTTTCAGGCCATAAATCGAGGATTCCTCAGCAAGAGAGAGGTTGGTAAGAAAACGAAGATGGCTGTATACCGCTCCACCTATGTCCCAGTCTTGACATACGGATGCGAGTCATGGGCAATAACTACAACCCATAAAAGCCAGATCCAAACCTCAGAAATGAGGTATCTGAGGAAGGTGGTTGAAGTAACAGGAAGAGACATGGTACGCAACCAGACGATACGTCAAGGCCTTAAATCCTACCCCCTGCAGACCCAAGTAGAACAGTCCCAATTAAGATGGTTTGGTCATGTCTGCAGAATGGGAGAAGATCGGATACCACGACAAGCATGGGAAACAAAGAGCCAAGGATCCAGACCCCAAGGACGACCCAGAGTCCGATGGGAGGACAACATTAGACAATCTTTGAAGGATCGAGGACTAGAATGGAACCAGGCCAGGAGGAAGACAGCCGATATGATAGTCTGGCGCTCTCTCTTCCAAACCTCTACACCTCAGGGTAGAAGGGGAACGACTAAGTAAGTAAGTAAGTAAGATGAGTCTTTATGACTTACTTCCCTTATAAATAATCATTAATCTAGTCATTAATCTAGTTATTTCCCTTCTTTTGAGGATCCATAACCTATTTCTGTACCGGTATTAAAATTAATAAAAATAATCATATTAAATTGTAGTATAATTATATTCGTCCAATTTTTTTAGTAATTGAGGAAAACCTTTTACTTGAAAGTTAATTACCTGTCAATATGATATTAAAATTAATCGTATTATTTAATATTTGTACATATTCATGCCCACCTCGCCCACATTTTTTAACTCTAGTAGAAATGTTGATATATAAACACATAGTATATACAGTCTTACGTTCAGCCTTCTGGGGAAACCTGGTTGGTTACTAGTGAAGATGCCCATGGCATGTGGAGACCACGTGACCTTGCCGGTCACAGTCCGAGATGTGGTCGAGGTCCTCACGGAGTCAGTCGGTGGCCGTGTACTGACTTGTAAAGCTTAGGGTCAGGTGAGGTTCCTCCCTTAACACATGCATGGTTCGAGGGCGCTTCACTGGGGAGGAGTTTGGTCGGTGTGTGCCGGAACACTATACGGGTAATACCCACACACCTCAGGACTGGGATAGCCACCACTCTGGTCCGTCCATGTGAAAGCTGACTGACGCTTCTTGGGTCTCGGAACACATCCATTTCTAAATGGATGTGTATGGACACCCTAGCGTGGCAGCAACTTTCCCTTTTGGAAAAAAAAGTTTATTTTACATAAACTCAAATTATTCCCTAAATAAATAGTATTTTTAATAATATGACTTTTTTCTCCATGTATTTTCAAACTGAGATTACTTAATTAAAGATATTTTTTGCAGATCACGTAATGTCTCGTCCCTGCTTCAGCATTCTAATTTCTCACGCCCTTTAAAACAAAACGAACTTGCATGCTATTTAACAAGAAGTAATTTTTAACAAATCTTGGTGTGTAGTTTTTTTTTCGTTAGAACGTGTTTAGAATATTGCTTTTTTTTCTTCCTGAAGTAATGTGATACAACAATGTGATAAAATCTGAAAAATACATTTTAAACATTGCGGTGTTATGCACTGTGTTTCATAATTTGTAAACGATATAATCCTCTTGTATCACTTAGCATCTCACTTTGAGTTATAGACGTTTGAATTACTCATTGCTGTCCGGAGAAGATGCTTTATATGTAAAAGTAAAGCAAAAGAATAGCATCCAGCCATTAAGTTATGGCACAGAAACAGCAAGTGCTATTTATCTAGACCAGTGGTTTCCAAACGGTGTTGCGCTGATGCGGCGTGAGAGAATGGCAGGTGTGGTGGGAAGATTCAACGACAATTAAGGATTTAGAGACATTTAAAAAAAAATCATGAGAATGAATCATGTTTTTATGTAGAAGTTGTATTTTATACTTTCTGGAGTTTTCGTGATAAAGTAGTTGTGTTCTATTTTATGAATAAAGCACTGCTAGAATTTTGTTTTTGAAGTTATTTATCACCAATAACAAATTCTAACTTATGAAGAGGCCAAGAGTTTTACCAAGTGCAGATACAGGAGTAAGTGGGAAGCAGAACATTCAGGCCACAATAAAAATTATGCGTATTACCAGCACAGCAGGTACAATAATTTTGGGATTTTTTTTTCCATTCGAGGGAGGGTGCACATTTTCTGCTTTATTTCATTTGCATGTAAATGACTCTTAGATCTTTTCTTTAGATAATTTGATGTTGTCGAGTTTAAATGATAATAAAGTACAAAGAAACTGACCTTTGTGTGTTGGTCAGACCCGCAAGAGAGGCAGAGGTAGACCAGAAAGCACATGGAGAAGAGAGCTGGGAACAGAGGTGAAAATGAAGAGGAGAACGTGGAAAGAACTTGAGATGATGGCACGTGACAGGAGGACTTGGTATGTGTTTGTTGAAGGCCTATGCTCCTTCGGGAGTAGAGGGTTATGATTATGAATGAGACCAGACGTCAGGATAGGAATTAGTAATAAGGATTCTATTATTATACGGGTCACAGTTATTAGAAGTAACTTGTAAATGTAGAACTATAAAACTTCTTTTAATACACTTAGAGCCACAAGTCAGGAGAAATCTTCATCAAGTGATAAAGGTTAGGAATATACTTTAAACATGTAACCATTGCATCCCGGTGAAAGACGGCAATTCCGTGCATCAAAGTCTGGATATAATAATCCATTCATAGTGAAAAGGTAAGTTGTACATTTTCTTATTTTATATGTGCATTTCCATATATGAACTGCTTACTGATGTAGAGTTGTGTTAGAGGCTAGACACCCTAGCATGTACAATAACTTGTTACATACATCACCACTGTAAGAGCTGGTGACGGCTTCGTGTGCGTTTCTTTACAAGGATCCAATAGCAGAGGTAGCACCAGGATCTATGGAGAGCTGAAAGAGGATTATGGCTTGAGGATATTTATATATATGTAGTCAAGAATTTTATTTTAGATTTACTATGTGCATATCTGATAATAATGTATTTGTCTTCTTCCGCTCTAATGACATTTTTTCATATACCTCAAATGTCTAGGATTTTACTTCTTCTTCTTCTTCCATCCTTAGCCATCGACCGTCAAAGCAGACAATGGCCAATCACGCCTAGTGGCGTCTTAAGGGCAACAACAAATTGATTTTATTTGCCGTTGTTTCCCATCACGCCTAGTGGCGTCTTTAGGGCAACCACAAATTAATCTTTATTTGTTGTTGTTTCCGTAATCAAAGTGACTGGCAAAAAATCCTATTTTTTATTTTTTATTTTTTATTTTTTTAACAAAAAATAGGATTTTACGCTCGGGTAAAAATCAGGGGAAGACGACATGGTGAGGGAAAAGCGGAGGTGGCCTGATGCTTACATCAGGAGATATACGACTTAAGTTAGATATGATTTTCTATTTTCTCTCAGTTTCTGGTACAAGGTAGCAGACTTTTCAACGCTGAAAACCATCCATTTAGAGATCGGTCTACAGACACTCAAAGCGGCTACCTTTTTAGGAAGTTAATTCTGCGCAGCAGCAAATGTACTCCAACATACCATTCGACGCCGGACTTGAGAAGGAACATTCAAGACGTCACTGAGAACCAGCAGTGACGGAACCATAATTCAACAACAAATCACTGTCACAACCTAATCAGTTACGTACAAATACTGGCACATCATTCAGACTCTTTAAAAGGTAAAAGATCCCGTTACACGCCCATTGAGGCATATTGGGAATATGGTGTTAGGCCCATATTTTCTTGACGATCGGCACACTAGGGGTGACGGGATCAACATCACGCCGGAGACTCTTTAAACCCAGCAATAAATTAATAACTCATAATGAAGATACAGCATCAATGAACTGTTTATTTTTCCTTGACAAATCAACATTATTCATGTTTACTCTGTTGATCAAATATTTTCATAAACAAATTTCTTGTTATCTATGGAAATTTAAATCATTAGTTGGAGTTATTAAGAACTCCGCCTAGGCCATTTCCAAGCCCTGCTGAAAAATGAGGAGGGCGGCCTGCATGGAGGCCGTAAGGCGGCAGCCCCTCCATCATGCAAAGGCACAACACGCCAATCACCTGTTTGTCTTAAAAATCCAGATTACGAGATACATAAGAGAAAACGGGAATGATTCTAAAGCGACTAACTGAAACGGACTAGGACTTGCGGAACATGGAACAGAAGAAGTTTTAATGGGAAGGAAGAGGAGCTGGTGCAAGAGATGAGGAAAGCCAAATTAGAAATCCTGGCTTTAACAGAAACAAAGAAAAAGGGACACGGAGTTATGGATCTCGATGGCGACACACTGCTCTACAGTGGTGTCCCAACATCTGAAAGAGCTAAAGTGGGCGTGGATTGTACAAGGTATTGTGGCCAAAAACCAAAGGGATAGTATCAAGGGATGGAACTTTGTCTCGGAATGCATTATGGTCCTGAAACTAAAAGAAGGAGAAACCATGGTGAACCTTGTCATTGTGTATGGGCCAAATGAAGATGAGCGAGCAGAGGTCAAGGAGGAATTCTTTGAGCTGCTTCAAAGGACAGTGAACAACTGCGTGGATGAAGTAATCCTGCTCGGAGATTTCAATGCCAGAGTTGGAAATGGCAATGCTAGATGGGGTGGACTTATCTGAAGATGTGGAGAATATACTCTTAATGACAATGGAAAGCGACTACTTAGATTCTGCACTGAGCAGAATCTGGTCATTACAAACACAAAGTTCCCCTATACGCGCATACATGTATACACTAGGTGTGAACCAACAACGAATGAGAAGTCAGTGATCGACAATGCCATAGTTAAGAAGAGCTCATTTAAGTATGTCCGGGATGCTAGAGTCTGGAGGGGGCCAGATATTGGAAGTGACCACTACTTGTTAACAATTAAAAGAACAACTGAAAGAGTTACTCGGCCTAGGAACTGCCTAACATCACGCAAGAAACTAAGTAAACGAACAGGGAAAACAAGCATTAAGGCCTGCAAGCTGAGAGAGCCAGAAGTGAAGACCAGATACCAGGTACTTATTGCTACAGCAGCGAGAAACACAGAACAACAACCTTATGACATGGAAACACTCTGGCTGAAATTCAAGGACATCATAAAGACAGCTGCAGCAGAAGCATGTGGTGAAGTTCGATTTGGGAACAAGAGAAAGAGCACACCTTGGTGGACAGATGAGGTTAAAGAGAAAATAAGAGAGAAGAAAAAGGCATGGAAACAGTACTTAGAAGCTAAAAACACACCAGGAAAAACTGAGAAATACAGAGAATATAAGATACTCAGAACAGAAGCAAAGAACAATGTGCTAGCAGCATAACATAAGTCCTGGGAAGAATTTACAGAAAAGCTAGAAAGCGATGCTCAAGAAAACGAGAAATTGGTCTATAAGACCCTAAAGCATATGAGGAAGAAAAAACAGTGCCCTGTAAAATTTATAAAATACAAGGAAGGCAAATTCCTTACTGCCCCAGAAGAAGTAATGGAAAGATGGGAAGAATATTTTTCAGAGCTCCTGTATGGCGAGCAAAGTCAAGCATCAGAAATGAAAACCACTGACACAGATGGGGAAACCAATGATGATGAAGATGACATAAAGATGAAAAAAAACTAAAGGCAGCACTTGAGAAAATCAAGATGGGCAAAGCAGTAATACATGATGGCATAACACTAGAAACGGTTAAGTACATGGAGGCAGCAGGCGACCTATTACTCCTAAGGGTCCTACAGACAGCTTTGTGCAACAAGACCATGCCAAAGGATTGGGAGATGGCCATAATAACACCGATTTTCAAAAAGGGTGACAGGGGAGCCGCGCTAGCGTAGTGGTTACAACACCGCACTGGCGACCGGGTGATTCAGGATCAAACCCGGGCGACGGCATTTGAGGATTTTTCGTCGACCGGGAATTGGACTGGATTAACTCGAGACCTGGCGAGGCCATTTGAAGAGTGTCGTCGACCAGGGATTGGCGGCTCCTGAGCCGACCCAGCTCTAATGAGTACCTCCGAAATCGGCGAGTATCTGCCTGAATGGCGAGGGACACCTGTCTCTGTACAAGAAAAGGGATACTCACGTAAAATCAATGTCAGGTTAGACATTAACAATAACCTGAGATTTCGCCTCGAGTATTAGCGGGCGTAAAAAAAAAAAAAAAAAAAAAGGGTGATAACCGACTATGTGGAAACCATTGAGGCATATCCTTTCTCAGTGTCCCAGGTAAAGTCTACTCTAGAATAATGGAGCAGAGACTCAGACGCCTAGATGAGCCACAAATGGATGAGGTCCAGTGTGTCTTTCGAGAAAATCGAAGTACTTAATACCTAAACTTCACACTCAGATAGTTGAGTGAAACAGCTCTTGAGTATAAGAGTGAGATCCATCTTTGCTTCTTAAGTTAAATCTAGAAAAAGCATTTGACAAGGTCACCTGGAACAAACTCTGTTACTGTTTGGCAAGGAAGAACATTCCAACACCTCTGATTCATGCTTTACAGAGCTTCGATAATTCTTGAAGAAATTGTGTGAGGACGGCAAACCATAAGTCAGAAGAATTTAGGACCACCACTGGTGTAAGACAAGGTGATATCCTGTCACCTTATCTTTTCATACTCCTCAAGGACGATGTCATCAAGGCATGTAAGGAGCAAACAAAAAAGTATTCAGTGGGATACTGGAAGATGAGGCAGGTCAGTATTTCAGAGCTGGCATTTGCTGATGATGTTGCGCTGATTGCTAAATCAGAGGGCCATCTTCAATCCAACCTGCAAGTCTGGAAGGAAGAGCCGGAGAAGAGAGGGATGATCATAGAACAGCTCTAAAGCAAAAACCTTAGTGATATCACGAGAGGAAAGAAGACATCAGATTAAGCTGGGAGAAGAGGTTCTTGAGCAGGTCGACCACTTTAAATATCTTGGTGCTGTCAAAGACCGGAAGGGAGGTATCAAAGAGGAGTTGGCTTTCCAAAGAGCAGCAGCTAGGAGACTTTTTCAGGCCACAAATCGAGGATTCCTCAGCAAAAGATAAGTTGGTAAAAAGACGAAGATGGCAGTATCCCGCTCCAACTATGCCCCAGTCTTGACGTATGGATGCGAGTCATGGGCAATGACTACAACCCACAAAAGCCAGATCCAAACCTCAGAAATGAGGTATCTGAGGAAGGTGTTGAAGAAACAAGAAGAGACATGATCCGCAATTAGACGATACGTCAAGGCCTAAAAACCCAACCCCGGCAGACCGAAGTAGAACAATCCCAACTGAGATGGTTTGGCCATGTCTGCAGAATGGGAGAAACTAATAGCCAGGAATCCAGACCTCCAGGACGACCCAAATCCGCTGGGTGGACAACATTAGAATATCTTTGAAGGACCAAGGACTAGAATGGAACCAAGCCAGGAGGAAGACATCTATCTTCTCAGAGGTCACTCAGACTTTTGTCTTTTCTTAGACTCCACACAGACTTTTGTCTTATCTTAGACAGACACGTGAAAACCACGCGTAAAACCCTTGCCCTAGAAGGTTAACAGTTAGTCAGGAACCTAGATACTTTTTGACTTTCTGTATGCTTAACCTTGGATCTCCTTAATGGAGGGCTTTAATACCTCCATGGATGGTTGAGTTTAATTATTTACTTTGATTGATTTGTCCATGGTTTGTTGACTTTTTTTTAGCAAATTCTTTGCATGGTCGAGATGCTGGCCTCATGCCCAAATCGCTTTAGTTGAGTCTATACAACATGAGTGATCTTATACAGCGAACTTGGCTCACCCTTCTGGACTCGGTAACACACGAGGGAGTTAGTTGCTCACCATTCTGGACTCAGTTGTTGTTATTATTTAAGTATAGCAGCTGCGCTTTCGCTCTTTTTAGACAATACCAAATTGAAGACTCCTTGGTATTATCTAAACAGTAGATATAGGCCTTTCATGTAGCGTTTCTGCCATTTCGAAACATTTTGAGTTGAAATCACGAGCTCCAGTTTCTCTAGCTTCGATTGCATTTAAAAGATAGTCAAATCTGGTCCCAAGCTAGGAGTAAAAAGCACGTGGTACACTGTACTTTCCCTGTCATCCAATGGAGCTTTCCAACTATGCAGAACCAAAATACTGTGCTCTGGTTCTGGGCTTTCCCAATTAATCGTCACGTTCTGAACACAGCAGCTTCTCAGCTCCCAGTGCCTATCACTGGGTACATAGTGAGATCCTAATTCATGCAGGCAACCAGGTCAAAGTCTAAGAGTTACGATTGGGTCTCAGTTGACTCCTCCATGCTTAGTTTGCAATGCTGGGTTCTCAACATGTTTCACCACAGGGAGAATCCCTGGAAGTGTGTGGATGATTTCAAGAGTCAATGAAGGTGTAATTTGCCTCACAGACAGATATTCAACATATATATATTATAGCATTGTGCTCCGCTGATGGTAATATGTCGATCATATATCATCATAATCATCCTTATCTTTTCCTCTCCATTGTGTATGAAGCCCCCACTACAGCTGGTCTCCCTGCAGGGAACCTGCACAAAAAATTTACATGCTCTTGTAGCACTGGTTTGTTCCATTGTAGCACTGGTTTATTCCATTGTAGCACTGGTTTGTTCCATTGTAGCACTGGTTTGTTCCAGTGTAGCACTGGTTTGTTCCATTGTAGCACTGGTTTGTTCCATTGTAGCACTGGTTTGTTCCACTGTAGCACTGGTTTGTTCCATTGTAGCACTGGTTTGGTCCATTGTAGCACTGATTTGTTCCATTGAAGCACTGATTTGGTCCATTGTAGCACTGGTTTGGTCCATTGTAGCACTGATTTGTTCCATTGCAGCACTGGTTTGGTCCATTGTAGCACTGGTTTGGTCCATTGTAGCACTGATTTGTTCCATTGCAGCACTGGTTTGGTCCATTGTAGCACTGGTTTGGTCCATTGTAGCACTGGTTTGTTACATTGTAGCACTGGTTTGGTCCATTGTACCACTTGTTTGGGCCATTGTAGAACTGGTTTGTTCCATTGTAGCACTGGTTTGGTCCATTGTAGCACTGGTTTGTTACATTGTAGCCCTGGTTTGGTCCATTGTAGCACTGGTTTGGTCTATTGTAGAACTGGTTTGGTCCATTGAAGCACTGGTTTGGTCTTTGTAGCACTGGTTTGCTCCATTGTAGCACTGGTTTGTTCCATTGTAGCACTGGTTAGTTCCATTGTAGCACTGGTTTGTTCCACTGTAGCACTGGTTTGGTCCATTTTAGCACTGGTTTGGTCCATTGTAGCACTGGTTTGGTCCATTGTAGCACATGTTTGGTCCATTGTAGCACTGGTTTGGTCCATTGCAGCACTGATTTGTTCCATTATAGCACTGGTTTGGTCCATTGTAGCACTGGTTTTGTCCATTGTAGCACTGGTTTGGTCCATTGTGGCACTGGTTTGGTCCATTGTAGCACTGGTTTATGTAGCAATATGTTCACATGTTGAGGTTACTACCTCTCTGGACAACCTCATATTAGTTGTCTTAAAGGAGTTGACTCATGGTGTAGTAGTCCTGCTCTTTCTTTATCTAATAAGTGACCCCCGGGAACTACAAGGGGACTCTCATATTTACATGGAGCTAAAAATAGCTACAGTTACCATCGTGGTAAACAAAGATTCTGTTAGAGACAAGATAGTGTTCGTCACACAATCTCTGTTAGAGAGAAGATATTGTTTCTTACAGACTCTCTGTTAGAGACAAGATAGTGTTCGTGATACAATCTCTGTTAGAGACAAGATAGTGTTCCTTACAGACTCTCTGTTAGAGACAAAATAGTGTCCGTGACATAATCTCTGTTAGAGACAAGATAGTGTTCCTTACATACTCTCTGTTAGAGACAAGATAGTGTTCCTTACAGACTCTATGTTAGAGACAAGATAGTGTTCGTCACAGACTCTCATAGTCTCTCAGTTATAGCTGCCCTCAGAAAAAAAAGAAATAAATAGAGCTGCCTTTAAGAAACACTAATGGAAACCGTGAATCATTTTTTGTTTATATGTAAAAGTGCGGTGGATCTCTGCCCACTACAAGATATATGAAAATGAGAATGCAGGTAGAGTTGCTAACTAAGAGAGAACAAACACCAAACTAAAATCGGAGACACATACAGGAGATAAAACCAATAATACGTAAGACGTTTAAATTAAAATGACAGAAGGATCGTCAGAGTCTGATACAGCTGAATCATACAACTCCTTGCCAAGAAGAGATGAAGTGAGTATTTTCAGACTGAGAAGAGACCAGTGAACCGCAAACATCATCTGATCAACAAACTGAAATCCAGACAGACAGACGTGCCTATGTGGTGAGTACAAAAAAGCAATAGAGTGTATCCTCCAATGTTATTAGCTCAATAAGAGCAGCAGAGTTACAGCACAGCTTTCTCCATACAGTTAAAAGAATCTGAGATGGACTCCCAACTTTGTAAGAGAGATAGGTTATACAATTCTCTCATAAATAAACGTATAGATAATGTTTTGAGGATAGCATTGACGACATGAACTCCAAGTTAAACAAACGTTTCAATATCCAGATTATAAAACAAGATGAACATTCTCCAAAAAATTCATATTATATAAATACTATACCACATACTCTCCGGATATAGAATTATTGTAGCCCATACACTCATAATTATAGAAACATTGTATCTGCTACCTTAAAGATTATGGAAATGTATTATATGTACTTCGGGTTATAGAATCATCGTACTACATACCCGAGTTATGAAAATATAATACCCATTACGCTCCAGTTTATAAAACCCTTGTATCCCATACGCTCTATTGTGTTACTGGAACCCGATGGAATAGTAACAATGTAACCTGCCGAATATGTCGCAGAATACCACTATGGAGGAGTGGGCATTAGGCCAGCTATACGATCCTTAAAAAAACTAAAACATAAAATTCAAAAACAGCACACATATGTCCATCTAAAAAGTGGAATCATGCATGCATCTTAGCAGCCATAAAGACAAAGTTGGAGCAGCAGACAATGATCAAAAAATAAGAATGCAACAGCCAAGAGGAGCCTTTATTGCACTGAGAAAAATGCAAAAATAAAATGAAATCCAGTCTGTCACAAAATTAACAATGATACAACGTTAAAATATCTCCAATGATACAACGTAGGGATAAAACTAATGCGTAAGCTGCTAGAATACATGATCGCCCACGCCGCGGGTCATCACCCGCCATGGAAATTAAATTGTTAGACTTGAAGGCAAAACGATCAAAAGGAAAAATCTGACTGAACGCGTGCTTGAAACTAGCAATGCTAAAAGGCGCAAGTGGTGGGGAAAGGAGGAAAAAGTCACGTCCCCAAGTTGACATAAAGTAAAGAAATCGACAAAAGGGACCTTGGATATTATACGCCACAGTCGTTTATTGGACGCTTTTGCGATAACTTAGTCCGTTTATTTGAATGCAGTGATTCTAGAAAATTCTAGAAATATTTGAAAAATAACTTTTCTTAATAATAATGTTAGGAATATAAAACCTAGCTGGCCGGATGGCCCATCCTGAGCAGTGAAATAATATGCTTTCATTTATACAGACGGACAGATAATACGAAAGATATTGACAAAAGACTGTGTTGTCCATATCAGCGAACGTCTGCATTGAGATAAAACATTTCACTAATTTTCAAAAAGTTGTGGCCTTGAAGACGCAAGTGCTAAAATCTAGTGGAATGAAGAGACGGGGTGGGATGGTGAATTGTGGCTAAAAATAACTTTAAAGGCGAAATTGTGCAGGGGAAAGCAGGGTTGGTTCAAAAAACAAGTGTGTTTTTTTGTGAAACGCAAGTAGAGACGGACGGACCAACAGACAATAAGGCATACTTGACTGAGGTCTGACTGAAAAGACTTTTGGTAGGATATTTGAATTTGAAAAAAGAAAAGGCAGTGATTGGCCCTAGATGAAGATATTATCGGCGCTCAGACGCGCAGTTTGTGCCATTCAGTATAAGTTGTCCTTGTAGACACAGTGAATTATTAAGTGGTGTAATTCCCAGAAGCTATTGAAGTATTTAGAGGGACGCCATCATAAGGCCAGCAGCTCAGCTGAGTTTTGCTAGCATTTATTTAACTGTGTACTATATTCATAATTCTGAGCTGTGAGTTTCAGTTGGCACCAATGCGGTGTCAAATGAGTTGTTGAATTTTACCAGAGTGGACCCGTGCAGTAACATTGGGTCAGAGCAGCCTATTATAGCCCCCAAGCACGGAGAGGTGGGGCCACCAAACTTCTGATATTGCCCCCAAGCACGGAGAGGTGGGGCCACCAAACCTCTGATATTGCCCCAAGCACGGAGAGGTGGGGCCACCAGATCTCAGCACCAGAGCTACACCTTCAAGTTACGTGAGCACCTGGTCTGCTGAGAGTTCACCAACTCAACTTATTTCCTAACACACCCATAAAAATTCCATCCATTAACTGGACAATGTGTAATCGCCATAGACAGGGAGTGATGAGGCCACCCCAACAGCACATCCATTAAAAGTTCTCCCACAATAGATTACTACTATAACCAGTAATAATATTAACTAGTCTAGTAACATATATATGTACACATCTTGCATTTATTATGTAATATTCATGCATTTTTTTATAATTTCTAAAAACCTTTCATATATTCTGGCCAAAATAAAACCTTGGTCCAGAACAAATAAATGTAAGAAAATTACTATCAAAATTTTACACAACTGATTTAGTTTCATGTATTATAACATTTTATTAATATTAATAGACTTAGTAAATATCTCTGTGTGTGTATGAAAACTACCACAACACATTACATATCATTGCCCTAGACATTTAACGTAGCCACATTCATTAGTAAAAAAAGATAGGTGTGAGGTAGCAAGAAGGGCCTTCTGACAATTCACAGCTACATTTTATCTCAGGAGCCTTCACAGCTGACCTCATGCATCACACTTAGAAATATCACCACCATACAATACCATCAAACCCACTACATATATTGGGGGCTCGTCCGGGATAATTAGCCCATTAAGTATATTAGGATCTCCTGGGGGGAGAATTAGATTAGGGGAACACATTATTAAAATTAAAAGTGTCCCTTAAAATTAAAAGTGTCCCTGAAAATAAAAGTTGGTGAATCTTCACAGCCAGTGGTAGTTAATTAATTAATTAGAATTATTTTAGATTAGAGTAATTATAAGTACTTTAGTGGTTGGAAATTTTATCTTACACATTGCTAGATTTGTTTAAAAAGTATGGCGGAGCTGGCAAAATTTAGATCAGCTGCTGTGCTGACGGCAAAGGAGATGGCAATGGATGGTCAGATTTTAATTCAATATGTAACGGCTGAATGTGATAAGTATATTGAACGGGAAGAAAGAAGATTAGAAAAAGAGGCTGAAAGAAAATTAGAGTCTGAAAGGTTGGCTGAAGAGAAGAGGTTAGAGGCTGAGACTAAGAGGCTGCAGATTGAGGCAGAAGAAAAACGACAGCAAAGGGAGGCAGAAGATAAAAGGTTGACTGCCGAAAGGGAGGCAGAAGATAGAAGGTTGCAAAGGGAGCACGAATTACGACTTAGGGAGCTGGAGCTACAAGGCCAGGCTCCTGAAAATGGTGCCAGCCCTTTTGCCTCAGATGCTACGCCCAGTCTGGGAGCCTCAACATCAGCTATGGGGTTTCATTTAGACCATTTTGTTGAAAAAGACGATGACATAGAGGGGTACCTAGGACGTTTTGAGTTATTAGCTACTACATATGGGTTAGAGAGAGAGAGGTGGAGTTTAAAGCTATCACAGGGACTGAGAGGTACTTCTTACGAAGTCTTCGCAAAAATGAAAAGAGAAGACCAGGAGAATTATGACATGTTAAAGCAGGCTTTGTTATTGATGTACGAAAAAAATGGGGAATTTTATCGTAGGAAATTTAGAAATGCCAAACTGTTATCTGGGGAGACTTACCACCAATTCTCTGCCAGACTGGAAACCTATTTGGAGAAATGGACTGCTCTGGGGAAGACCCAAGATCTTAAAGAAACGATCATGATTGAGCAATTGAGAGAGTCCATGGCTCCAGACATGAGAAAATTTCTCATGGAACAAGGTGCAGAGAAGTTTAGAGAGGTTTTAAATGTCGCTGAAAGGTATCAGGCAGCCCAGGCAGAGGTAAGTGGTGCTAAAAAGAAGCACATAGACAATTTTAAAGCTCCACAGCAATTTAATAAATTTGATAATAGAGAGCAGAGAAATAAAGGTAGGACAAACTTTGAACGGCCAAGAAATGACTACCGAGACAGAAACTCACAGTTCAATGACCAAAAATCCAATGAAAGAAAACCGTTTAACCAAGGAAAAAGATGGTGTAAATGGTGCAAGAAAGATAACCATAACACCGAATTTTGTAGAAGGAAACCTTCAAACATTGCTGCAATGAAGTCGGGGACTCAAAGATTAAAGGTTAATCCTAAGGGACAGCAGGAACCTTATCCCCCCCCAGTTTGTGAGGATGTTATTTGTAATGGGGTCACCATAAGGTGCCTTTATGATACAGGTTTGGATTATGATTCAGTTGTGAAGTCTATCCTAGTGGACCCAAGTCAGTATACCACAGAAACAGTGGAAATACAAGGGGCAACTAAGGACATACCACTCATGACACTTCCCATCGCAAGGATAACGGTGAAAACTCGCTATGTGGAAGGAGAAATCAGAGCAGCAGTGATAGATGAACCAATCTACCCTCTGATATTGGGGTGTAGATACGTCCTTCTTGGGGAATCCCGAGAGACCTGTGATCATGGCGACAGTGCAGACCAGGTCACAGAAGAAGGAGGAAGAAGGTGAACCTATAAATGCTCATCCAGAGGAGATGAGGAAGGCGCAGGCTGAGGATAGGACACTCAAGCCATGTTTTAAAAAATTGCCCAAATGCCACACAGCTCCGAGCAAGGTGGAATATTTTATGAAGAACAAACTCTTATACAGGAAGGCCGGAACTGGAACAAATGGTCACAACCAGCTGGTTCTTCCCACTTCATATAGGGATAAAGTGATGGAACTCGGGCATGCGATTCCCTTCAGTGGTCACATGGGGATCAGCGCCACAGGACAGCGTATAGCTTGTCATTACTTCTGGCCAGGGATAACGGAGGATATTAAAAGATATGTCAAATCCTGCCCAGAATGTCAAAGGGTAGCTGATAAAATACGCCAGAACACTCCAGTTGATAAAGTATGGTTGTTAATGATATCCACCAAAAGATACATATAAGTGGATGGAAGCAGACATCATCAGTTGATAAGATCTCTATGGTGTTGTTTGCTCCACTGTAGTGTATGGAATGTCAACTTGACCTACGCAGTGGTGTGTAGACATGAATTGAGTGTATAATGTGCGAATGATGATAAGGGTTCGTGGTGTTGACAAATGTTCTTTTCTCACACTCATGTATGGCTGGAAGTCATCGACACCAACGACTGTGTACCTTTACTAAAGTTTAATTGGACGTACACACTCGACAGCACAGATAGTGACAAATCACAGGTTGGCATAATACATCATGGTACAGTGCATAAATGGTCTTGCAATGTTACATGGGCACTCATGTAGAATAATAGTATACAGGACTGTCAGTAGCCAAGCCCTCAGTATCGCCCATACATATATATATCGTCTGACTTCACTGACTGAGCACGTCAGCTTATAAACAATATTTCAGATGGCTTCTAGACCTAATCTCGTCTAGCGACGATTCTTCAACATAATATTCAGCACATATTTTTTTCATATAATAATATTGAACCGCTAGCAATGGGTTCTCATGTGTAGCAGTGATCTCTGGACTAATCAAGCGATAATACGGGCATCCCTTTTCTCTTCTTGAAAGTCACTACATGTTTTGGTTCCAAGATGGCTTCACTTCGTGAGCTGTCACTCACGTTTGGATACAGATAATGAATCTGTCCTAAAGTTAGTCATTCATAAAACATTTCATTGCTCTGTAGATTTGATCATGAACAATTGACTGCATTCTACAGAATATAGTGCTGCTAGGAATCGAAATCGTTTTCATCGAGTCGAATATATTCTCTTAGACATTCAAATCGTATCTATCGAAAATGGTGGCTTCGATCGAGAGTTTATAAGAATATCTTTGATTACCTTGGTATAGGAAATATGAAACTGCCATTCCTTGGCAATACCAATAAACACTGGGGTAAAGCATACACGATAGGTTTAGACGACTATCACCTTCCCCACAAATACTGAGATCACTTTTCCCCGGCGACAGGCCGACATAGAAAACACAGTCCCTATCAGGACGAAGCCAAATCACACCACACCCTAGCGACACATCCGCCGAATAGCCTTTGACCTCTCTAGAGACAACAGAACATATAGTTCGACTTAGATATGTAAAGATATACAGATATAAGACAGACTCGTCCTACTCAGACAAACAATACACATAAATTCAGGCCATAGATATTCTGAAGCAAGAACAATCTATTATTACCCAAACAACGAACAAATCGCAGTAAAATGGATTCATCCGCGGAGTTCGATCGAAGAGACGGCACAACTTTTTCAAGGGAAGTAACTCAATAATGACTTTCCCTTAAGCACAAAAAATTTCCCTATTTTGATTACAAAATATTTTCGAACATAACAAGTATACTAATGTATAATATTGTAAGATATCAAAGACTGCACGTAACAGTAGCTCCAAAGCACTGGACTGCTCCTGCAACTCTAGGGGAAATGCCCATAGTGGGAACACCTTTTGAGAGGGTTGCAGTGGATATTGTAGGACCTCTCACTCGGACCAAGAGGAGGAACAGTTACATCCTTACTCTGGTGGATACTTGTTCTATGTGGGGAGAGGCGGTAGCCCTGCCATCAATTGATTCAAAACATGTAGCAGAGGCACTACTTACAATATTTACCCGATTAGGATTCCCGCACCAAATCTTGACGGATAATGGTTCTCAGTTCAAGGGGAAACTAACGGAAGAAGTTTTTAAGCTATTTCAAGCCAGACACTTTCATTGTAGTCCTTACCATCCGCAAGGGAACGGCCAGGTAGAGAGGTTCAACGGGACTCTCATTTCTATCCTGAGAAAGCTGGCACACGAAAAACCGGATATGTGGGATCAATTCCTGCCCGCCGCATTGTTTGCGTACCGGGAGGTACCACATAGTTCAACCGGGATGGCTCCCGCAACTCTGCTATTTGGGAGGCCAATAAAAGGTCCATTAGAAGCCCTATTAAGGACCTGGACAGATGAGAAGGCGGAAGAGACTGTTACCTCATCTTATCAATACGTGAACGAACTGACCACTCGTCTGAAAGCTGGATGGAAACTGGCAAATGATAATTTGAAACAAGCCAGGAAGAAACATGCAGCATATTTTAATAGGAAGGCAAAGGACAGAGAACTGGCAGTGGGAGAGAAGGTGCTGCTTCTACTACCCGGGAGCCAGAATAAATTACAAATTGGATGGCAAGGTCCATATACGGTTCTAGAGAAGGTGTCTAGAACAAACTATAAAATTGACAAAAAAAGGGAAGGAGAAAGTTTATCATGTAAACCTGTTAAAGAAGTATCTGGACAGACCACTCCAGGAAAGCACCCCCTTACTGACCTTAGCTATCGCAACTCAAATGCAAAAGGAACCACTCACCTCACATGAATACCCATTACATCCTTGTGAAACAGCAGCACAGGTAAAAGTCAGTAAGCACCTGACTAAAAACCAGAGGGAGAGAGTTCAACAGGTTCTAGAGGAACATACAGATGTATTAACAGATAAACCAGGCCATACAAATTTGCTACAGTATGACATGAAACTGGTAGACTCAAACCCAATCTGTATGAGAGCCTATTCTATTCCGTTCGCGAAGGAGAAGGCATTGAAGGAAGAAATAGATTATTTGTTGAAGGAGGGGATTATTTCACACAGTGAATCATCTTTTAGCTCTAGTGTCGTATTGTTGAGAAAACCGTCTGGGGAACACAGACTGTGCATAGATTACAGGAAACTGAATGCTGTCACAGAAGGACAAGTGGATCCATTACCAGACACAAAACAGTTTTTTGCCAGACTGAACAAGGCAAAATACTTTTCAAAGGTGGATCTTAGTAAAGGCTATTACCAGATCCCAGTGAAGCCTGAAGTGAGACCTTATTTGGCTTTTAGCACTTCGGATGGACATTATGAATTCAACATGCTACCATTCGGACTGAAAAATGCTCCGAGTGTATTTTCAAGGATGATGCGCAAATTGTTGGATCCCCTGAATAACCCATGTATCACGAATTTCATGGATGATATTCTCGTCGCCACAGAGACATTTGAAGAAAACATTGAAGCTCTAGAAATGTTATTTAATAGGCTTAGGGAGGCGAACTTGACTGCTAGGCCAACAAAATGTTGCATTGGATGCAAAGAGTTGGAATTCTTGGGACACACTGTATATCAGGGTAGCATGACCCCTGATCCCAAGAACTTGGAAAAACTGCAGAGAGCACCTAGACCACAAACAAAAAAGGTTGTGCGATCATTCGTGTCGTTATGCGGATTTTATCAAAAATATATCAAAGATTTTAACTCTATTTGTGCTCCTCTGACTGATCTGACTCGCAAGGGACTTCCAGATAAAATTAATTGGACTGCGCAAAGTGAATTAGCGTTCCAAGACATAAAGGAAAAACTCACTAGCAAGAATAATCTCAAACTACCTGATTTGACACAGGACTTTGTCTTAAGAACCGATGCAAGTAATGAAGGACTCGGAGCGGCTTTGTTGCAAAGATCATCTTCACCTGATAGGGAACTGAAACCAGTCGCTTATGCAAGCCGCAAATTGAATAAGGCGGAACAAGGATACTCCACAAGCGAAAAAGAATGTTTAGCGTTAGTCTGGGCAATAAAGAAGTTTCAAATCTATCTGTATGGTAGGACTTTTGTGGTCGAGACGGACCATCAGCCTCTCGTATTCTTATCTCAGGTTAAGCATGAAAACGCAAGATTGCTGAGGTGGTCTTTATTGCTTCAACCTTATCAGTTTAGTATCCAATATATCCCAGGCAAATTGAATGTCGGTGCAGATTTCCTCAGTCGGCACCCCTGTGATCAAAATTAGAGTAATGGCAGGCGTAAGGAGAGATTTTATCTATGTGTATCACTGGTTTTAGAACTTGCCGTAGGCATGTTTTCAAGTGGGGAGATGTGTCACAAAATTAACAATGATACAACGTTAAAATATCTCCAATGATACAACGTAGGGATAAAACTAATGCGTAAGCTGCTAGAATACATGATCGCCCACGCCGCGGGTCATCACCCGCCATGGAAATTATATTGTTAGACTTGAAGGCAAAACGATCAAAAGGAAAAATCTGACTGAACGCGTGCTTGAAACTAGCAATGCTAAAAGGCGCAAGTGGTGGGGAAAGGAGGAAAAAGTCACGTCCCCAAGTTGACATAATGTAAAGAAATCGACAAAAGGGACCTTGGATATTATACGACACAGTCATTTATTGGACGCTTTTGCGATAACTTAGTCCGTTTATTTGAATGCAGTGATTCCAGAAAATTCTAGAAATATTTGAAAAATAACTTTTCTTAATAATAATGTTAGGAATATAAAACCTAGCTGGCCGGATGGCCCATCCTGAGCAGTGAAATAATATGCTTTCATTTATACAGACGGACAGATAATACGAAAGATATTGACAAAAGACTGTGTTGTCCATATCAGCGAACGTCTGCATTGAGATAAAACATTTCACTAATTTTCAAAAAGTTGTGGCCTTGAAGACGCAAGTGCTAAAATCTAGTGGAATGAAGAGACGGGGTGGGATGGTGAATTGTGGCTAAAAATAACTTTAAAGGCGAAATTGTGTAGGGGAAAGCAGGGTTGGTTCAAAAAACAAGTGTGTTTTTTTGTGAAACGCAAGTAGAGACGGACGGACCAACAGACAATAAGGCATACTTGACTGAGGTCTGACTGAAATGACTTTTGGTAGGATATTTGAATTTGAAGAAAAGGCAGTGATTGGCCCTAGATGAAGATATTATCGGCGCTCAGACGCGCAGTTTGTGCCATTCAGTATAAGTTGTCCTTGTAGACACAGTGAATTATTAAGTGGTGTAATTCCCAGAAGCTATTGAAGTATTTAGAGGGACGCCATCATAAGGCCAGCAGCTCAGCTGAGTTTTGCTAGCATTTATTTAACTGTGTACTATATTCATAATTCTGAGCTGTGAGTTTCAGTTGGCACCAATGCGGTGTCAAATGAGTTGTTGAATTTTACCAGAGTGGACCCGTGCAGTAACATTGGGTCAGAGCAGCCTATTATAGCCCCCAAGCACGGAGAGGTGGGGCGACCAAACTTCTGATATTGCCCCCAAGCACAGAGAGGTGGGGCCACCAAACTTCTGATATTGCCCCAAGCACGGAGAGGTGGGGCCACCAGATCTCAGCACCAGAGCTACACCTTCAAGTTACGTGAGCGCCTGGTCTGCTGAGAGTTCACCAACTCAACTTATTTCCTAACACACCCATAAAAATTCCATCAATTAACTGGACAATGTGTAATCGCCATAGACAGGGAGTGATGAGGCCACCCCAACAGCACATCCATTAAAAGTTCTCCCACAATAGATTACTACTATAACCAGTAATAATATTAACTAGTCTAGTAACATATATATGTACACATCTTGCATTTATTATGTAATATTCATGCATTTTTTTTATAATTTCTAAAAACCTTTCATATGTTCTGGCCAAAATAAAACCTTGGTCCAGAACAAATAAATGTAAGAAAATTACTATCAAAATTTTACACAACTAAGTTAGTTCCGTGTATTATAACATTTTATTAATATTATTAGACTTAGTAAATCTCTCTGTGTGTGTATGAAAACTACCACAACATATTACATATCATTACCCTAGACATTTAACGTAGCCACATTTATTAGTGAAAAAAGATAGGTGTGAGGTCGTAGTGGTAGCAAGAAGGGCCTTCTGACAATTCACAGCTACATTTTATCTCAGGAGCCTTCACAGCTGACCTCATGCATCACACTTAGAAATATCACCACCATACAATACCATCAAACCCACTACACAGTCCAACATAAAACGTAACAAACTTCAACTCATATAACAGGCATTACTACTTGTATGGTCTTAAAACATGGAGGACAAGAAAATGACAACAGGAAAGATACACACTTTCATACATGAGGGATTGCGCAAAAACAAAAAAACAAAATTGGAGATTTGATGAGTAGATGTTGAGTTGGGTAGGGCACACTGAGAAAGTCTCTTTACTGAAATCTTCAGAGTAAGCGAATAAGAGTTAGACGAATATGAACAAAGGAATTGAAGACATACCTCTTCCTCTTCTTCTTCTTTTACTAGTATCCTGCCTGGTGGCTAATGTGATCATGTATCTCCACAACTTCCAAACGCCAGTGCTATTTATGAGTTTTGTTGTTGACTTTCTTGCTATGTCATGATGTCAAACTGTCCAAACATTTATGACACATAAGGAAGGGAAACCTGAGGCCTGTAAACAGTAAATAAATATTAGACAAACATAAAGGTATGTTTTCAGATACCGTTATGTTTGTCTAATATTTACGAGGGGCGTTCAGAAAGTAATGCACCACATCGTTTTTCTCAGGAGCTGTTTATTCAAAAAGCATGAAATTTATACACAATATTCATGGATATGTCGTGTAAACATCGGTATTATTCAACATAATCCCCATCAACTTGTACGGCTTTATACCAGCGCGAAGCCTGTGCATGTATTCCTAGCCCGTACCAGATTTTGTTTTGATCATGTAGCCATTTCTTCGCTGCATGAATCACTCCTTCATCATCTTCAAACGTTGTCCCACGAAGTGCATCTTTAAGTAGACCAAATAGATGAAAATCAGAGGGTGCCAAATCGGCACTATAGGGTGGATGGGGTAGTACAGTCCAACCCAATTTGGTGATTGCTTCCCGTGTTGCCAGACTTGTGTGAGGTAGCGCATTGTCGTGAAGGAGAAGCAGGTCTGCTGGATTCTTGTGCGGCCGAACTCTGCGAAAACGATGATTGAGTTTTTTCGATGTCTTAATGTAAGCTTGCAAATTGATTGTCTCTCCTCTTGGCATAACGTCCACAAGAATCACACCTTCAATGTTCCAAAAGACAGTGATCATGACCTTTCCAGCTGAAGGAATTGTCTTGAATTTCTTTCTTCGTGGTGATTGCGGATGATGCCACTCCATTGACTGTCTTTTTGTCTCAGGTTCAAAATAATGTACCCAGGTTTGGTCACCTGTACCGATCTTAGCCAAAAAGTTCTCTCCATCAGCATTGAAACGCTCCAACAATTCAGAAGAAATTGCTTTCCTTTGCAATCGGTGGTCATTTGTGAGACTTCGAGGAAACCATCTTGCGCAAACCTTAGAAAATCCGAGAGTTTTTATAACTGCATTTGCACTACCAATGCTGACTGACAGCTGTAAGGCCAATTATTGAGTAGTGATTCGCCTATCAGTAAGAATAATGCCCTCATCGCATTTCAACAATTCTGCGTTGGTGGCTGTGGCAGGACGTCCACAGCGCGGCTGATCAAGCAGCTCCGTATCTCCACTTCCTGATTCTTTGATTCTCTGAACCCAGCGACTGACTGTACTCCTGTCGACTGCAAAACTTCCATACACATCACATAGACGCTTGTGAATGTTCACAACAGTTTCCTTCTCTGGCAACGAGAAATTCTATCACAATTCGCTGCTTATAACGCAAGTTGCTAACACGCTCCATTTCAACGATTTAGGGCAGCCGTATTATTTGGCCGGTTCCGGTGCAATTTGGTGCACACAATTGGCACATATAATATTTGAAGTGTGCAAAATTTCATGCTTACATCTTCATTATTAGCTGAGAAAAACGATGTGATGCATTACTTTCTGAACGCCCCTCGTATTTACTGTCAAACTGTTCAGTACTTTCTCTCTTTGTCGTATTCTGCCTCTTTTTTCCTCAATCTTAACGATGATAATTGTCTTGATGTGAAGCTTAGTAGCGATTGAAATGGAAGAAACAACCGCACACCTTTTCGAGAAAATACGGAAAAAACATGCATTGTAATGTGCTTGCAGTGAACGGTATTTTGGGAATCGTCAAGTAGACGCCAATAATCTTTGTGTCATTTGGATTTCACCGATCTGTTTGCGCGTAACCCATCAACAAATTACAGAGAACTTTAATAATTAAGTTTTATAATATAAGAGTCTTTCATGTTAACGTAAATGTTAACGCTGTGTTAAAACTAAAGACAGGATTTACATTATAAAAAACAAACAAACAAACAAACATTTTCATACCATAGCTGATGTAAGGAATTACGGTAAAGCACAAAGGTATACAATTTCTTTAGCATGTCTATTGCTCTTTAGTTTATTCTTTTATTTTGGCGATTAGCTCGATGGTTTCTGAAGATCTTCTTCTTTCGTCTTCTTTGTTTGTCCTGAAAAGGACGTTGTTTGCGTTGTGTCGCCGTTTACAGCAAAGCTGCAATATCTGCGCCTTTCGGCCCGACACATCCGACTTCGGCACGGCATTTTTTAGGACCGGGTTTGCCTTCCCACTTCGATCCCTACTCTCTCAGCCAGACTGCAGTGATACAGCCTGTTTCCAGGACCACCATTTGGAGGTGGAGTAGGGTCTCGGCCAGCTATAGTCTGCTGACACTGACGCAAGCAGTCAGCTATGGGTCGCTGACTGCATTCTTTACTGATGACGTGACTTAAAGATCCCATTTACTTGCCAGGTCAGTTTCAGAATCAGGAGTTTCCATCTGCAATGTCTCAGTACCTACAGAAGCTCAATATTGGTACAACAATCATGCTTCTCAGAAACCTGGAATTCGAATAAATATCTATTAAACGTCACCAAATTAGTTGTAAAGGACTACGATAACTGGGTACTCGCTTTGAGTAGTAGAATTGAAATGGAACGACACGAGTGTGGAACTGATGACAAGAACCAGACAAGTACCAGCGGAACAAGGTATTGGAAGAAGACGCTGGCGAGGTATTCGACAGACATTGGTTAAACCTGTTGACATTCTTAGCTACGAGACCTTGTTCTAGAATCCCCAGATGGAGCTGATGACACGTGACACGTGGAAGTTTTTTGACAGGCTATGCTCCTAGGTAGCTGATGAGTTTTGATAGAACTGAAATTATTTAACCAACATTACAGAACAACTTACTTACTTACTTAGTCGTTCCCCTTCTACCGTGAGGTGTAGAGGTTTGGAAGAGAGAGCGCCAGACTATCATATCGGCTGTCTTCCTCCTGGCCTGGTTCCATTCTAGTCCTCGGTCCTTCAAAGATTGTCTAATGTTGTCCTCCCAGCGGACTCTGGGTCGTCCTGGGGGTCTGGATCCCTGGCTTTTTGTTTCCCATGCTTGTCGTGGTAGCCGATCTTCTCCCATTCTTCAGACCTGGCCAAACCATCCTAGTTGGGACTGTTCTACTTGGGCCTGGGGGGGGGGGCATTTTAGGCCTTGGCGTATCGTCTGGTTGCGGACCATGTCTCTTCTTGTTACTTCAACCACCTTCCTCGGATACCTCATTTCTGAGGTTTGGATCTGGCTTTTGGGGGTTTCAGTCATTGCCCATGACTCGCATCCATATGTCAAGACTGGGACAGAGGTGGAGCGGTATACAGCCATCTTCGTTTTCTTACCAACCTCTCTCTTGCTGAGGAATCCTCGATTTATGGCCTGGAAAAGTCTCCCAGCTGCTTCTTTTCGAGTGGCCAACTCTTCTTTGATGCCACCCTTTCGGTCTATAATAGCTCCGAGATATTTAAAGTGGTCGACCTGCTCCAGTACCTGTTCTCCCTGCTTAATCTGATGTCTTCTTTCTTCTCGTGATATCACCATGGATTTTGTTTTAGAGCTGCTTATGACCATCCCTCTCTTCTTCAGTTCTTCCTTCCAGACTTGCAGGTTGGATTGGAGATGTGCCTCTGATTTAGCAATCAGGGCAACATCATCAGCAAATGCCATCTCTGAAATACATACCTGTCTCATCTTCCAGTACCCCACTGAATACTTTCTTGTTCTCTCCTTACATGACTTGATAACATCGTCCATGAGGAGTATGAAAAGATAAGGTGACACAGAACAACTTAACCATGATAATGGTTAGCGATTCAGCTTTAAGATTTATGGTTAGGCTATAACGCGACGCAATAAATATGAATTGGGGCGACTTACCAATCACGAGGATTGTGACAAGATTGTAACCTACTGCTTATTTCAGGTTTTCGCTGTTCTCTATGTTTAAGAGCCATACAATGTGACTTAATATGCCAGATGAAGATTATTTTTGCGTTCCACTGAATGTCTTTCAATTTCTATACAAATCACAATGTAATGAAAGCTTCTCTTGTCATCTCAAGCAATATTGTTTTGTGGATTGGGATGAAGACATTTGGTCATTTTTGGGCTCACAAGGGCACTTGTGTATAAAAGATGCCCTGAGGTTCTCAAACGACTGCTCCGTTTACTGAAGAATGCGTGGAAAACCCAGCTTGTAAGCAAGGAATGGAGAAAGGCAAACGGAGTCTACATCCCAAAGGAACAAAATTCCACAGACATCAGCCAGTTCAGGCCAATCTCACTACTCAATGTGGAAGGGAAGATATTCTTCTCAGTAATGGCGAAAAGACTCACTACATACCTCCTGGCAAATGGGTACATTGACACTACCATTCAGAAAGGAGGTATTCCAGGTACACCAGGATGTCTAGAGCATGCCACAATGATCTGGGAAGCAATCCAAAAGGCAAAGTCTGACAGAACAAACCTCCATGTAATCTGGTTGGATCTAGCGAATGCTTATGGATCCGTTCCACACCAGATGTTGTGGCAGGCCCTAGAAATGTATCATGTTCCACAAGAGATTGCAGCAATGCTGAAGCTGTATTTCGCAGGGTTTTCTGTCAGATTTTCAACCAGAGAGTACACAATGAGGCGAGGTGGATTGGCCTTGAAGTTGGAATTGCGATGGGATGTACCATCTCTCCGATACTATTCGTCATGGCTATGCAGGTAATCCTCAATGCGGCTGAAGGAATGGCTATAGACCCAAAGCTCGGTGGAATGTGTCACATGCCACCGCTCAAAGCATTCATGGATGACACAACAATTCTGACATCAGATGAACATCAGGCCCGGAGGATGTTAGCACGCCTGGATGAACTAGTCAGCTGGTGCAGAATGAGCTTCAAACCCAAGAAGTCGAGAAGACTATCAGTCAGGAAAGGGAAGATATCAGAGGTCATATTCACGGTTTCCAGCCAAAGAATGCCTACTGTCATTGAGGAACCTGTTAAAAGTCTTGGCAGGGTGTACGATGCCTCATTAAAAGACTCGAAGGCAGTGCAACAGACAATAGAAATGGCAGACAGAGGACTACAGATCATAGACCAAAGCAGACTCCTGGGAAAGTTCTAACTGTGGTGTCTCCAGTTCATGTTAATACGGAAGTTGCTGTGGCCACTGCTTATATATGAAATAAGCACAAGTACAGTGGAAGCTATAGAGCAGAAGGTCAACAAGTTCATGAGAAAATGGCTAGGGGTACCACCAGGTCTGTCAGATGTAGCACTGTACTGCAAAAAGTCAAAACTTCTGCTTCCCTTCAAGTCAGTTGCTGAAGAGTACAAAGTTGGAAAAGCAAGGCTTGCAATGATGCTACGCGAGTCAGCTGATGACGTGGTTAAGTCCATTCAGCCCACACTGAAAACGGGAAGGAAGTGGAGAGTGGAAGAAGCTGTTGATGCTGCTGAAGAGTCACTCACACTGAGAGAGGTAATCGGATACACACAAACGAATAGACGGGCATTTGGGCATGGTGACATCAGCTGGTGGTCCAAGGCATCAAGCAGGGAGCGCAGAGACATGGTAGTTCAGGAGATACGAGGAGCTGAGAATGATAAGAGGTAGCAAAAAACAGTGCAGCAGGTTCAACAAGGCCAATGGACTACATGGGAAGGAGCCCTGCAGAGGTCCTTGACATGGAATGATATATGGCATATGGCACCTCTTAGGCTCAGCTTCGTGGTTAGATCAATGTATGACCTGCTGCCGTCGGCCACCAACCTCGTGAAATGGGGAAAGTCGGATGATGAGCAGTGCCCCCTGTGCCAGGGGAGGCAGACACTTGAACACGTGCTCTCATCGTGTAAGGTGGCATTAGGGCAAGGGCGATACACTTGGCGCCATAACAAAGTGCTAAATGAGCTTGCTGCGACAATAGATCAGGCAAGAATGAAAGCGAATAGGAAAGTCCGGCCAGACACCCCAAACACATACTTTCTGAAGGCAGGAAAGTCAGCACACCCCAAACCGAGTAATCCTGGTAGCAGTTTACTAACTTTTCTTGACTGTGCAAACGACTGGGAGATGGCGGTAGACCTACCTGGACGGGGGGCATATCCAGAGAATATCAGAAAATCGCGGAGACGGCCGGATATAGTTCTTCATTCTTCAGCAACGCTTCAGGTCATACTGATTGAACTGACCGGGCCATTTGAATCCAGATTAGACGAGCAACATTCATTCAAAGCGGCCAAGTATAGCGATCTGGCCGCGGATCTGAGACACGATGGATTCAGTGCAAGGGTCATGGCGGTTGAAGTGGGCGCAAGAGGGCTTGTGGCTGCATCAGTGTATGATTTATTGAAACTGTTGGGGCTGAAGGGACAGTCTAGAAAAAGGGCACTGAAGAGGCTTAGCGAAACTGCCGAAAAGGCATCAGGCTGGCTGTGGAACAACCGCAATGGGCAATGGAAATCGTGACAATAAACGCTGCGGTACAGGAAACACCAAAATTTTTCTAAGTCCACAACGCTGAGTTTTTTTGGTGTACTAGTGAAAGGGCTGCGACTCTGGGGCAACAGGAGATGTATACTATTGGGAGTGTCAGGTACAGCATTTCAGTGGCTTGCGGCGCGCAGGGGCTAAGGCCCGTCGGCAGCGCGCTAGTGTCTCAGTGTGTGTCCTTAGTTGTGAAGGGCGACGGAACGAACGGAATAATTTGTCTTCTCTTTGTTACTTTCACAACTGCCCCCACGGCTGGCGTTGTGGATTTAAAAGTTGCTACCATAAGTGAAATGGGTTCATTTTCGATACAAGACAACAGGAAGCTGAGACGCTTGGGAGTCATGACCCAAGTGGGCCCGCCCCCCTTAGAGTGTAAAGGAGTAATCGGGCCGAAACACTTGTCGGAAGGGGGGACCTCTTCTGATGATCAGATTGCTTCCTGTTGTATCGCTCTGTAAAGAGTTTCCTATCTTAACCTACTGCTTATTTCAGGTTTTCGCTGTTCTCTATGTTTAAGAGCCATACAATGTGACTTAATATGCCAGATGAAGATTATTTTTGTGTTCGACTGAATGTCTTTCCATTTCTATAAAAATCACAATGTAATGAAAGCTTCTCTTGTCATCTCAAGCAATAATGTTTTGTGGATTGGGATGAAGACATTTGGTCATTTTTGGGCTCACAAGGGCACTTTTCATCTTCGTCCGTCAGAACGTTAGTTTAGGCAGCACTAGGTGCCGGTCAAAAATATGTTCATCATCAGTTGCCATCTCCACAACGAAGGTTGGCTGTAATGGATCTCCAACGTCTTCTGTCTCTTGTCTTGGTGGTACACTCTGATAGACTCTTTCCCGTCCATCTCTTGATGTTATCTTCCCACTTATAGCGCTGTCTTCCCCTTGCACGTTTGCCTTCAACTCTCCCTTCTGTTATGGTCTTCTGCAAGGTGTTATGCCTTTTTATGTGGCCAAAGTATTTTAGCTGCCGAACTTTGACCTCTCTCATTAGTTCTCTTTTCATACCTAGATTTTCTAGGACCTTGTTACGCACGGATCATTATTATTTTTCGTTTGTATAATCATTGTTCGTATGTATGATCATTCTTGACTGAAATGCATATTATATATATTTTATAGTCAAAGGGACAGAACCCGAGATATTGATACTGCTATTTTTTATGAGTTTACCTCCTCTTGTATCGAGACACGTTCGGTCTATAATGTCTTGAACGAAGCGTGTCCATATCTCCTTATTTGGTAGTATCAGTCAACTATTGTAGATGCCTGAAACCTGTCTTAACGTTTTCTGTTCATGACCATAAAAGGCGCGACTGTATAAGACCTTTATCTCGAATGTTCTTAGAATCGTCTTATGTGAGCGGCGACTCAGATATTGGAGTTCTGCGCATGTGCAAAACTGGGAGTTGGTTTGTTGTTCCGCCCAGCTCGGGGAGTTTAGAAATGGTCTGAGTAGCGAGCGGACGCAACCTGCGTCTTGTGATTTTCTGAGGGAAATACATTGTCTTTGTGAGTTAGTTAGCTAACTAGACTATTTCCCAGTATTATTCAAGCCTGCCTGGAGGCATATGTTCGTGGTTGATTTTCCGAAATAAGGTAATTCCTCTTGTATCGAACTTTATGCTATCATCTAGAGGTTCGTCATTTTGTCGCCTTTTGCTCGCCTGTGTGATTCAAAATGGAGAGGTACTTTGACTAGGATTAAGTCACCGGTATCTTTATACCTGAACTAGTTATATATATGTGGGTCGCTCTAGACCAACAAGACTATTGTCTGTGTTCCAGGATTCGTTATATCAGAGATCACGTCCAAGTCAGATGGTTAGACTTAGGAAGGTTATAAAGGTCGGTCTGACCTGTATTCCATGTATGCTATTCACGTGCAGACAGTAAACGGACTTATTGTATACATCTGATCTGCTAGCATCAGGAAGGGAATATTTATTATTGTCTATGAATATTGATGATCTGCAGCTGACACTGTTGCAGAAGTTATATGTATGAACCAGAACTTTATGACCACGAATATACAGAAGCTATCTGTTTATAATACAACTATTGAGTATTGGATTCTACATGACTATCAGTTAATATGATTTTGAATGCTGCATTCGTTATACTATGCTGGTGATGACATAAATATCATGACTGTTTTGTGGCGTGCAATAAATGGTATAAAACTAAAGCGAAGTTACCATTTCTATGACTCTACACGTCATGTTGCCTGTGGTGTACCCTGTGAACTGTTCTACTGCAACACACACAGCAACATTCTAAATCAGAGAAGACACCTACATCTTGCACTTTATACCAGGTGTCGATAGGGGTGGCAAGTTATCATTTCAGCTGGTCAGTACTCATCTCTGTCAGTTATACAGGATGAGGAAACTACATTTTCTGATGTCAATCTTCCTCTTCCTGTGGTCCCACTTTATTCTACGGAATCTTGGAAAAACGTGACCGTTTCTCCAAATCTTTCCGCTGAGGAACATCGACAAGTTTCTTCGATGTTGCAAACATTTCAGGATGTTCTTACAGACATCCCGGGACACACACATGTCATTGAACATGACATTGTGCTTACTGATCATAATCCTATCAGAGTCAGACCCTATCCAATACCTATCCATTTCCAGTCTCAAGTCGAAAAAGAATTGGATGAAATGATACGTTTGGAAATCATTGAACCATCCACTTCAGCATACTCTTCGTCTATGGTTATTGTTCGAAAGAAGGATAATAACATTCGCATTTGCGTAGATTATCGCAAATTGAACCAAGTTACGAAGTTCGATGCTGAACCTATGCCTTCATTAGAAGAGCTACTCAATAAACTTTCTAATTCTAGATTCTTTACCAAACTAGATTTGTCTAAAGGTTATTGGCAAGTCCCGCTAACTGAACGTGCCAAACCTTTTACAGCTTTTTCTACACCTAGGGGTTTATTCCAATGGAATTTCATGCCTTTCGGTCTTGTGAACGCCCCTGCTACATTCGTACGCATGATGCGGCGAATTCTCGCATATCGTACAGATGTCATAGCATACCTAGATGATATCTGTCTTTTCAGTGATTCCTGGGAAGATCACTATTTGGGTTTATACGAATTACTGTCTACTCTTCGCGAGTACAACTTGACTGCAAAACCCTCTAAAGCCTTTATAGGATTTAGCGAAATTTCTTTCCTAGGTCATCGTGTTGGTCATGGTCTTTTAAAGACAGAGGACCACAATGTTTCAAAAATACTTAACATTTCGGTCCCTAAGACAAAGAAACAAGTACGGAGTCTATTGGGTTTGATCCAATTCTACGGACGATTCATTCCGAATCTGTCCTCCATTATGGCACCGCTTTCTACTTTATTGAAGAAAGGGTCGCCTAATCTGATCCGCTGGTCTAAAGAATGTCAATCCTCATTGGACCAGGTTAAAGCCCTATTTTCATCTCCACCTATTCTTAGGTTACCTGCTATTGAGAAGACTTTTGTTCTTCGAAGTGACGCCTCGTCAACTGGGATTGGGGCAGCACTAATGCAGGAGTATTCTGATACTCTGCATCCGGTGATGTATATCTCTAGGAAATTAAATGCTGCAGAAAAGAATTACTCGGTTTTAGACCGTGAGTTATTGGCTATGGTATGGTCTATTCTGAAGTTACAAAGATTTCTTCTAGGCGCACACTTCATTGTGGAAACCGACCAGAAAGCGCTTACTGCTATTCAGAGCAAAAACTTGAAGAGCTCGAGGTCCACTCGTTATGCCATAGCTCTTCAACCATTTCATTTCTCGGTTCGAGCTATCCGTGGTTCGGATAATGTGATGGCAGACATTCTGTCCAGATGCCCACACGATTCCACATGATTCTTCTGTCATATATATATATTTCCTGATATACAGTCCAATATTATAATGACATGTTAGTAGATTTTTTCTCATTTTTGGGGGGGGGGGGGGGGAATTTATAACATTGTACAATGTAATTATCTAAGAAGGCTTAGTTAGTGATATACGGGCCAAAAGATCACTCGGCCACATTTAAATAAATTATTTTCAGTATTGTATTAAGAGATTTACCAGTTGTCTTTAAGATTTGTGTTATTGATATTTTAGCAGCACATCATTGAAGATGCGAGATTGTGTCCATTGTGGAACTTTGAGGATATCAAGTCCTGTCCTAGATTGGGAACGGATGATGTCCACATCTTCTTCTATTGAATGTTTTATGTCAACGAAGATCAACACATGTATTACTTATTAATTACTGTTGCTTTATATAATGTAATAATATAGTGCGGTATATTTGTAAATTACACCGCTATTTGCACAACACATTGTATGATATCATAATAATATATTTAATTTCATATATTGGTATGAGAGTAATTTGACTTTCATTATGATGTTGCCATCATTGTGGCGTGTGTTGGTGGCACCTTCCTGGAATATATAAGCGTATACTTAGATAAATTTTTTCTCTAAGGATCTGAGATATGATCTCAGTGTCGCTCCATGCGTTGAGCTAATTTGTTAGGTATATATCCGCGCATCATACGTGCGTTAGGAGCCTAGATTTTTCCGGCTCCAGGATTTTTAAAAAAAATGTTTCATTTTTTTTTTCCCGGGAGGGTGCGGTAATGTTACGCACGGATCATTATTATTTTTCGTTTGTATAAACATTTTTCGTATGTATGATCATTTTTTTGACTGAAATGCATATTATATATATATTTTATAGTCAAAGGGACAGAACCCGAGATATTGATACTGCTATTTTTTATGAGTTTACCTCCTCTTGTATCGAGACACGTTCGGTCTATAATGTCTTGAACGAAGCGTGTCCATATCTCCTTATTGGGTAGTATCAGTCAACTGTTGTAGATGCCTGAAACCTGTCTTAACGTTTTCTGTTCATGACCATAAAAGGCGCGACTGTATAAGACCTTTATCTCGAATGTTCTTAGAATCGTCTTATGTGAGCGGCGACTCAGATATTGGAGTTCTGCGCATGTGCAAAACTGGTAGTTCGTTTGTTGTTCCGCTCAGCTCGGGGCAGTTAAGAAATGGTCTGAGTAGCGAGCAGACGCAACCTGCGTCTTGTGATTTTCTGAGGGAAATACATTGTCTTTGTGAGTTAGTTAGCTAACTAGACTATTTCCCAGTATTATTCAAGCCTGCCTGGAGGCATATGTTTGTGGTTGATTTTCCGAAATAAGGTAATTCCTCTTGTATCGAACTTTATGCTATCATCTAGAAGTTCGTCATTTTGTCGCTCTTTGCTCGCCTGTGTGATTCAAAATGGAGAGGTACTTTGACTAGGATTAAGTCACCGGTATCTTTATACCTGAACTAGTTATATATATATATGGGTCGCTCTAGACCAACAAGACTATTGTCTGTGTTCCAGGATTCGTTATATCAGAGATCACGTCCAAGTCAGATGGTTAGACTTAGGAAGGTTATAAAGGTCGGTTTGACCTGTATTCCATGTAGGCTATTCACGTGCAGACAGTAAACGGACTTATTGTATACATCTGATCTGCTAGCATCAGGAAGGGAATATTTATTATTGTCTATGAATATTGATGATCTGCAGCTGACACTGTTGCAGAAGTTATATGTATGAACCAGAACTTTATGACCACGAATATACAGAAGCTATCTGTTTATAATACAACTATTGAGTATTGGATTCTACATGACTATCAGTTAATATGATTTTGAATGCTGCATTCGTTATACTATGCTGGTGATGACATAAATATCATGACTGTTTTGTGGCGTGCAATAAATGGTATAAAACTAAAGCGAAGTTACCATTTCTATGACTCTACACGTCATGTTGCCTGTGGTGTACCCTGTGAACTGTTCTTCTGCAACACACACAGCAACATTCTAAATCAGAGAAGACACCTACATCTTGCACTTTATACCAGGTGTCGATAGGGGTGGCAAGTTATCATTTCAGCTCAAATCCACCCTTATCAGAATACTTATTCATCGTCCATGTTTCTGCACCATACAGAAATGCAGAATATATATAACACTTTATGATTCTCAGTTTTAATTTATGAGATAACTGTTTGGATGTCAGTATATGTTTCATGTTGTTGAATGTAGCTTTGGCCATTCCTATTCTCTTCTTGATTTCTGTATATGTTACGGGTATATAAATGAACATATATTAAAGCGAAACTCGTGTTATATGTAGTTAGGAACCTGTGTTTGAGCCCAGTATGTTTATTTATCGCTTAAAAAATATAAATGCATATTAATATTTAAATATAAAAGAAACAGAAAAAACCTTGCAACTTTCAAAAAACTGTGATGGGTTTCTTAATTTTGCAGTAAACATTTTGACACATTGTATTCAGTAAAAAAAGTAATGCTTTAAATAGTATTATTATTATTCTCAGACATATTACGTCCCTTGGTAAAAAAAATTACAAACCTAAGAATTATAGCATAACTGTATCTTAACATTTTAGTATTGAGGGAACAAGTGATGGGCTGCTGTATGGAAAATTGATAAGAGTTCACAACGTCAGTGGCTGGTTGTGTAGTGAATAAAGAAAGTTAGTTAAAAGCTATTTAGCTTACAAGATTGTTGTATATGAGTAGTAATAAAGTACTAAACATGTGTGATTCCTGTCGTCATTGTATTTACCGCTTCTCCATTTCTTTTGCCGAAAGGTGTCATATCAGTGCTTGTTGTTTGGTTATTCTATTTTCTGCTTTTGATTTTCGTTGATTGTTGAATTAATTGTCTTTATTTTTTTTTTTTTTGGGGTTTTTGTATTTGTCCTTGCTTTGCTATTGCTCTTGACCTGTGTTGTTATATTTCATATTTATTATTATATACACATTACGTGTTGTGTAGTGTCTATAGTATATTTCTTTAACTTGTCTACATTTCTTGTCCTTGTTGTTTATTTGTAACTGTGGCTGACGAAGGGTCAAACCCGAAACGTCCCTTCTTTCTTGTGTACCCGTTAATTTGTAAAACTGATCTAATACCTTTTTATTTGTTTATTTATATTTAAACATCACTCATCTACATTATACTTAACCCATTAACTACCGAGTTGGAAAACACTCTGTTGCGTCGTTAAATTGTGTTCCCATTTTCACCCTGTAGGTGTATGCAGAAAGTAAGGTGTAGTTTTCGCAATTGGTTACAGATTTTTATGAATTACAAGTAAATTTAAAGATAAATGAATGTAATATTAAAATAAGCTCATGAAATTATGTTTAGAGTTACAGTAAATATTATTAGTACGGTAATATTAATTGATTGAAAGACAAACAACGTTTCAAATTTTTTTTTTAAATTTATCAACTTACCAACTTGTTGTTTATTTCTAAGGCAGTTAATGCCTTTCTGTAGGTGATTACCGTGTAGTGTATCCAATTACAACAAAAACAAGCCCAAGGACAGACATACTAACTAATATTTACAGTATTGGTAGCTTACATAATGGCACCTAAACCACTTTCACAAATTCTCAACATTTGCACGCAGACCTGGATCACGAGTTGGGACGAAACGAAAACTATTTGATGTTTCACCCTCACTAACTTTCTGCCGTTGTTTTCGTTCTTTAGTTACATTATTTTCTGCACCATTTGTAACTCTAATCAAGGTTGTTGCTATTTTACAGCCCTCCGATGGCCGAGGTCTTGCAATATTTTCACTATCATAACTGCTTGTGACGGTATTGCCTCCCTTGCTTTGCAGTAGTGGTCCAACAGTGGCCAAAACTCAAGAGTATCTACTATGGGCTTCAAAGGTGTTTTACCTTCGCACTTGATTACTTTTCTAAATAGAAGGGTAATGATGCTTCTATCTCAATGGAGAATTCACGAGATATTCAGATAAGCGAAAACATTGCTGCTTTACCTGAGCACGTTAATTCTAGAATCTGCCAACAACTTTTATGAAGAATTAAGCAATGGTTAATCTTAGCTTGTTCAAGCCCCCACCTCCGATTTACTAAGTGGAATTCTTATTATTCTGGTATACCTCTGTTTAGAGTGTGTGCAGTAAATTGACTGACGCAAACATGCAGTACATTTAAAATGATTAAATCGAAGTTAAATTTGATTAATTACAAATAATAAAATGTAATAATCAATTAAGTTTTAACAATTTGAAAATAATTGGAATAGTTATGGATCAAGAAAACATTATCGTCCCGGTCGTGATAGGATGTAAAATTTTTACACTTTCATTATGGCAGCATATATATTGAACTCAGCTGCCAATGACTATTCTGCTTCTTCTATAGTTGGTTCTTTTCACACGCTTACGCTTGTAGCTGGTCAATGTTGTTGGATGTAGCTCGTGTCCCAGAAATGTGAGGGAGAGTCTACAAAGATGGTCCCTCATCTTAATTCTTAGGCCACTGTTCCCTTCTTGTTCCAGAGATAGTACTTTCTTCTGGTACCACCAAAAACTTTGGTAAAGGAATAGAAACGAAACGCTTTCCTGAGTATTGAGCTTTCCGAACATACTTATGTGTCCCCTTTCTGTGTCCACCATACCATTTAACTCAGACTTTACCCTCGATGAGATTGTGATGGGGTCGTAATCACCATCATAACCCTCCACTCCCAAAGGAGCATAGCCCTTCAACAAACACATGCCAAGTCCTCCTGTCATGTGCCATCATCTCAAGTTCTTTCCACGTTCTCCTCGTCATTTTCACCTCTGTTTCAAGGTCTCTTCTCCATGTGCTTCTTGGTCTACCTCTGCCTCTCTTGCCCTGTGGGTTCCAGAACAAGGACTGCCTTGTAATCATATCAACAGGTCTCCGCAGTGTGTGTCCAATCCATCGCCATCGTCTTTTTCTCATCTCTTGTTATACTGGCACTTGTCTAGTTCTTGTCATCAGTTCCACGTTGGTAACCTTGTCATACCATTTTAATCCTTCTATTCTACGCAAGCACCCATTTATGAAAGTCTGTAGCTTTTTGGTTGTTGTCTTTGTTGTTGTATATGTCTCAGAGCCATACAATAGGACTGACCACATTTGAGTTGAAGATTCTTATTTTCGTCTTGGATCCGATTTCTCTTGATCTCCATATATTTCCCAATGCAATGAAAGCTCCTCTTGCCTTTTATATACTTATTTTGATATCGCTGTCTGTCCCTCCAACTTTGTCTATATTACTGCCAAGATATGTGTACGATTCTACATCTTGTATTGGTGTTTCTTCAAGTTCAACCCTATTATCATTACCTGCATTTATTCTCATTATTTTTGTCTTTTCCCTGTGTATCTTCAGACCCAATTGCTGTGACCTCTAATCGAGTGTTTTCAATTTGTCATACATCTGATTATGGTTATGGGACAGAAGAGCCAAGTCATCAGCAAAATCCAGATCATCCAACTGCTTAGTCAGAGTCCACTGGATTCTATTTCTGTTGCGTGTTGTCGATGATCTCATAACCCATTCTTTGCTGGTAAGAAAAAAAATGGAGACAAGATGCATCCCTGTCGCACTCCTGGGTCCATACTAAACCCTCAAAATCTTCCTGATGTTCTTATTTGTGTTTTCGCTTCTTCAAGAGGGCCATAATAATGCCTTCATTTCCATATCTACGTGATTCACTGCCTTTTTACCACAACATCTTCAAGAGGAAGATATACTACTGGGCCACAATAAAGCCTAGAAATAGTCATGTGTTATATTTATGTTTTCGCTTCTTCTAGAGCATCCATCGCTTGTGTTATTTGCGTGACCCAATTACTACGCGCGCACTAAGTTGAGAGATAGGCTGTGCGGCTTATATAAAGAAGTGCCTGGCTCGCAGAAGCATCTGTCTTCGTCAGACACCCAGAGTAAGAAACCAGAGTCGATCTGTAGATGCCTTGGACACGTGAGTTTGATTTTACAGCAGATTAGCAATAGTGTTTTGAAGCATTAGAATTATATTCAGCGTGAGTCTGTTCTAATGTTTGAGAAAATAGATAAATAGATGTGTTTCCTGAGGAGATTTCATTTAGGACATTAGAGTTAGTTTTGAAGTGGACAGGTTTTATTAGGCACGTTAAGTCCAGATCACAGCTGTGAGAGTTTAGTAGCAATTATTTCATTCATTTTACCGGGCAAGAAAGCAAATATAGTAGGAACCTATTTCATACATGGAACTGGACAGAGATGATATCAGGGACTGAAATCTAGATAACATTTGCTAATGTCAAGATGGCAGCCAGGGCCACGTGTGGATGACTGTGCATAATTATGACGCATGTGAGCGACAATAACATTTTTAGTTACCACACATTTTTAGTTACCACACATTTTTAGTTACCACACATTTTTAGTTACCACACATTTTTAGTTACCACGGGTTGGGGGTATAGGCCTAATGATTTAAGCTATTTATTATTTGAGAGCGCAGTGGGCTTATTATAACGCTTGCTAGTTTCGTTGTATCAAGAGTAATTTTATTTTATTCTTTGATTTAAAGGTAATTTAGTGTATTTCACGATAATTGGTTGTAATTCTACTGTATTACTGTAGTGGGTTATTTTGAGGTCAGGATAGTCATTTAGATTTTTGGTGAGCGCAATGCCACTCCTTTGCGCGTAAGGCACTTTAAGACAGACATTTTTCTCTGTCTGCTTCTTGCGGATCATGGAAACACCCATGCGGCTGGTGTCCATCAGAAGCCCACAAGAAGCATTTTTAGGCTATTGCAGTGGTTGCTTCGGTAACGATGTGTTTCGTATGATGAGTTCCCCATCTCATCAGCCGGCGTATACGACATGCTTCAGAGTGAAGGGACGAATATTGAGATGGATCAGTTGCGAGGTGGTGGTTTATGATCATTAATGAGAGTATTCGTTGTAATGTTATTTTATATATTTTTCATTATTTGTTAGTTATTATGTGTCCGATAATTTATGAGAGCACGTGGGTCCACTCGGGAACAAATTATGTCTATTCGCGCTCCTTATGGAGCATATGGCTACCAGCGTGGCTGGCCTCCGCATGGAGACCGCACAAAGCATTCAGATGCTCTTGCAGTAGTGGTTTCGGTAGCAATCGGTGTTACATGGTGGGATTAACAGCCTCATCACAACACCATACTAGTCTGATTAGACGAAATGGATGGGCTGAGTGTGTGTGTGTGTGTGCATGATAGTTGAATGTTTCAGGTAGCGTGGAAGAAGGACAGTTTGACAGGTGAGAGCATGGTGTTTCTCATTATTTAACTATTATGATTTTAACAAGTCAGCGCTTTGTTTGCGTTTCAGGATTAGCAATTAAGCACTGGCTATGTGTTTGGTTTGTTCTGTCTGTTTGTTCATTAGTTTGCTTTGTGGGTTTGGGTCACTGACATGGTTGTATGAATAAATACAGCCCCTGCCTTAGAATCAGAGTGTTATTGTTGTTTGGGTCGGTTGCCAGTGTGCAAAAAAAGATCCCATATCACAAAAGCTTAATCATCATCTCGCCCACCCTATCACAAGATAGTGTTCCTCACAGACTCTCTGTTAGAGACAAGATCGTGTTCCTCACCTTCTCTCTGTTAGAGACAAGATAGTTTTCCTCACAGTTTCTCTGTTAGAGACAAGATAGTGTTCCTCACAAACTCTCTGTTAGAGACAAGATAGTGTTCCTCACAGACTCTCTTTTGGAGACATGATAGTGTTCTCTCATACTTTCTGTTAGAGACAAGATAGTGTTCCTCATAGTCTGTCTGTTAGAGACAATATAGTGTTCCTCATTGACTCTGTTAGAAAATGCAATGTTCTTGCTATAATAATACAGTGGTGACTGAAGCTTAAGACAAAATTATATCTCCATCTGGTGGCTACTTTCTGTGAAAGTATAACTAGTGTCTAGCTACACAAATCGGCATATCATGATTCCACCCAGCCAATAGAAGTTTCTATCAACAAGGAATAAGTGACTATCTTATTCCTCCTGTAATTCAGAGTTATAGCGCCTGCCCATCCCTATTCAGTTTTAAGTGACTAAACCACACCTCTGACATTTCCTTACAGTAATGACAGTTATTTTTAGCCTACTCTTAACCCGTGGTAAGCATACTATACGGACTGATTATACGCCTAGTGGGTATCTGTTATCGTAAGTTTACTTTTAATCCATGGTAAAAAATAACACTGACACCTGACTGTTTCGTCACACGTTTAACTAAGGCGTAGACGGCGTTACACTATCACTGAATTACACTACCCGGAGAAATCCTCAAAAATGAATTTAAGTAACTTTCACTTTCTGAATCATATATTTATAATAAGGCCCTAACTTGAAATATACATATTATACTAGATGTCTACTCACCCCGATAAATGCCGAGAACATAGGCAAAAACATTTAGTTCTGTGTTAACGTTTGCCTGAGTCTCATTATGGTCATCCCGGGCAGGAAATATTTTACGAGTGTGTCTGACTGCCTAGAACCTTCTACTCTTATAGTTTACAAATAACGCGACCCGGACACCTGGCATGGCTTGTTTCTACAGATGTTCGGCGTATAATGTAATCAAGAGTAAGACAAAGATTATTCTAGAGGTATACATCAGAAGCAGGCAAACCGCGACGAAAATTGTCCCAGATAGAACAATAAATAATATTCTATGGTCAGGGGCCACAACAAATCTCTAGAACGAACGTGTGTTTTATCTCCCCTGAAATCGGTTATGAAAACGGTTAACCCAGACCTTTAAAGGTACCTCCCGCTCTGTGATCAAAACACTTTTACTCGCTAGAGAAATTTATTCTCTGGTCAGACAAACATTATCGTTAGCACTGACCGCTGCTGACCAGTGGGGAATTTTTACTGAAGGCCAGAAAAACGTAAAGAAACCGCGGTGGGTGGGGTATGTGTTAATGGGGAAATAATGGGCCACGCAGGTAGGAATCACGAAAGAAAAGGAAAATAACAAAATGGTCGAGGAAACCAGAACAGTTTTTAAAAGAGTAATAAAAATTGGGAACGTTGATGGGAAAGACCAAAAATTATAAGTCAACGTGGACATGTAGGCATTAGAGAGTGTACTATTAAAATATGAAGTAATTGGTGCCTGTTTAACTGGTTTTTTTTTTACGATCTATAGAGTACAGAGTCAGTATGATGTTTGCTTAACTTGGAGGGCATTGAGTCAGTTCTAGTTACAAAACATTATCTAAGCGCTTATTTGTGATGTGAATTGTATATTTCATTTTAAGACATTGTAGATTCCCATCGTCCTTTAAGTTTACAAAATACAAGGACCTCGGCCGTCCACATGTAGGTCACAACAGGCAATAAGGGGAAGGCATGAGGCCGTTCGAAAGTTCTAGCCATCTCATAATTAAACTAAAACATTGTTACAAAAAACAGATGCTGTTAAAACATACTTACAAAATGTTTCTACTTCGGGGCACTTTAGTTTAATGTTAAGAAAGTATCTTCCCTGGTTTCTGTTAGCATTTGTCTACAGGTTTCTATTTCAATCCGGCCCATTTTATTCATAATCGTATAGTGGTAGTACTTTTTTTGTGGGTGGTAAGGTCAAGGTCAAGGTCAGAGAAATTTTCATCTTCCAGCTTGGTCTCTGGCTTCACGCTTCATTTTTCTTTTCCTACGTCATCTGTCTCCATTGGTTTTTTTTCTTAATCTCTAACTAAACCACTAGGTATAAGCTTCGAGAGTGTAATTGCCCATATTCATCCTAAATTCTCGATTTTGCGTCATAATTAGCTATAGGTCACATATGCTGTGATAGCATGTGAGTATGTTAGATTACAGAAACAACATTTAAGACAAAATTAAAACAAATCCATCAGTCTTGTCTTCTAGAGATGACTATATACGTGACATTTTCTCTTCACTTAAACTGCTTGGATTGTGGGGGTCGGGAGGGGAGTGGGGGTCAGAATAGCAAGTTTAACCGGTTATAATTTATACAAAGCATGTGTTATGTAGGAGCAAATCATGATTAATTAATAATGAAAGCCTTAAGATCAACAGGAACTTATGTTATTTGGTTTTACAGTACAGGAGGTCATTTCATGTCACATGGACATCTAAAGAATTGGAAGGATCAAAATCTGGGTGGAGGTGAACTATTATTGTTGTAAAGTGCTTGAGTGGGAATAATGCTGGGAAAAAGGTTATAAACCTTTACAGGAGTATCAACAACGGACGTGTCTGTCTGCATTAAAAGCCATTAGTTGTAGAGGGAGGAAGTTAATGCATGGATTTGCAGTCAGGATCGTGGAACTTAATTGAATTTTATTACTGTGTGTAACACAATATTAATTCTGGCAGCATTTTGTGCTGGTCAAAAATACTCATAGTGAACTCGAATTCATTGTCTTTTGAGAGAAACTAGTACTGTCACGGATTGCCTCCCCTTAGCTCTGCAGTAGTGGTCCACCAGTGGCCAACACTCAAGACTATCTAATATGGGTCTTTAAAGGTGTATACCTTCCCACAAGATTACTCGTGGCAGAATTGTAGATAGAAGGACAATGATGCTTCTATCTCAATGGTATGTTCACAAGATGTTTTCATAAGTCAAGAACAATAATGCATAGGGCAGAGCTCTATTAACTTATATCTGATCTGACGCCTTTTGTGAAGAATTAGGCAATGGTTTTAGCCCGTTCAAGAACCCAGCTGGTGTAAATCTAGCGGAACTCTTTTATACATAGTTGCTCTGTAGATTTAAATATATGTCTAGCTGTATATACATTAAAGAGTCTTTCTCACAATTTGCTTTCACACCTATAATAACTGAATGAACTATGATTGTTTTGTTTTACAATGATATGTAACAAATTTAATAATCAATTAGTTTTAACAGGTTAAAATAGCGATGGAATGATGGTGAACTTTAGGTTTAAATAAAATTGTCCTCACCGAGACTTGGTTTGAAAATTTTTAAAAAACAAAAACAATTGTCTTTTTGCTGGTGTG
>JAMPIV010006955.1:0-72699 GCA_024509875.1 Oreohelix idahoensis | reverse complement strand
ACAGATTACAACTTTATTATCTAATATTGTTTGTCATTTGTTAGGAGGGGCTGTAGTTTCATCACGCCCCATAACATCCTGGGTATGATTGAAAATACCAAAGTTTATTGTAACTGAAGTGTCAGATATACCCAGATGCTAACACATCACCTGGGATTCTTTGTAGAAGGATAATTCAGTATGTAGTTGCAGAAAATATAGATATATCAGCACACACAAGCTCCTCCAGCTATCTGCTGACAGCATAAACGTTTTACCGGAGACTTGTTGGCGTTACACTCACTCATCAGGTTTCCTGTCACCGGCTGGTAACAGGAAATAAAACCTCTGCAATAAAAAGACACCCTGGCCTTTTTATATCTGATCACACTTTATTATTATTTACATATGGTGGTATGGGGTCAGCCTCGCGTGCATACAGGTGCACTCGCCCCTAATTTTATATGACTCACACCTTACTGTGACCACACCTCAGGTCTCTATGGCAGATACGCCACTGTACTTTTACATAGCTTTTCTCAATACAATAACGTGGAGTAACCACATTTCCTTTTGTATGATTTGCTCTTCTTTTTTTAAATTATAAACGCTCCAGGCATGTTGAACAGTGTTCATGGAACACGGAGGCTTACTAACATATTCTAATACAATAATATTAAAACAAAATCATGACAATATACAACAGTTAGATACAGTTCAATGTGAGGACTCAACAATGTCTGCTCCCGGCATGTCCTTCACTTTTCCCAATAGCAGTATGTAACTTTGGCAGTTGTAATAAACATATTAATACATAAAGCATTCTTACCACAATTTCAAGAAATATATAACAAATAACGCTGACTTGCAAAGAATGGCCTCAGTTTTTCTCTGCCCTGCCCAGACTGCGAATTAATTCTTGATTTTATAAATTAACACAGCTGATCTCAGCGTATTTGATAGAAAAAGTTTTTGTCAACTGGCGATGAGCATTGAAAGCTTTTTGCTAATATCTATTAGTACTGGCCAATGGAAAACTTGCGACTACCAGAATTCAAATGTAGTTTTTGAAAAACAAAAACAAATTTCCAAACAAACTCTGTGTCTGGTAGTCGATTGGTCAGTCTGCGTTAGTTATGCCCAATAGAAAAAGATGTTTCGTTTTTAGTTACATTTTTCCTATCTCTCCCCTTTCACTCCTATACCAACTAATAGAATTTGAATTACTACCATGCCTCTTTTTAAGCTGGTGTCCCCACTAACGTTATGTATAACGAGCAAGAACAACAGTCTGTCTGGTCAAGCGTCCGTAGACATTTAGTATTTTCTCAATAACTTGGCTAATACTTGGACTACCATATTTTTTAAAACACATTTTTGCTCAGGGGACTCTAAGCTATACTACCATATGATTTTTATGCCCAGTTTCAGTATGGTTTAGATTTTCAATTTTGTCACTGTCAATCGTCAAATAAAAATTTTACACAAGTCGGCCATCTTCCCCCTCTCATCTCTCTCTAGCATTTTTATTCAAATAACCAACTTGTTTGAGTGACGTCAGAAATACATTACTCGGCGAGAATTTAAACTGTCTGTGTGTATATATCATCGGGCCAATCCCACAGCGTGTCAAGCGAAGCGGGGTTTTGCGCGGCGGGTGTTAGAATTGGCGTTAATTATTACTGTTGTCTCGTGTTACACTACCAAAAAATGTAAGGATTACTACTATTACAGGCGTTAAAGTTTAAGTATTACGTTAATTCAGACAGTAGTTTGGCGGCATATTTCTGGAAGATCGTTAATTATAAGTCTTGCCGCAGTTTCTATCAGATCGGGCAAAATGTTAAAAATGTTTATTGTACGTCACAAGGAAAGCGAGTAGGTTTATACGGCGGGATCGTTTCTAAGCATTACCATGGCACAAAATTCAGCGCGATGCTGGCGTGTGAGATGCTTATAATCAGACACATACGCGCGGGGTTATTTATTATCATAGGACTAAAATCTTACTGAAATGAGCGATTATCTCGCAGATTTTACTACAAAGACCAACGAAGGAAGAAATAAAGAAAGCCATAAAGCTTCTAAGAGATGGAAAAGCGTCTGGACCTGATGGCATTCCAGCAGAGGCCATCAAAGCAGATATCGACACGGCTACAGAGATGTTATATAAATTACTTGGTAAAGTCTGGGAAAAGGAAGAGATACCAGCAGAATGGAAGGAAGGATATCTGGTTAAGTTGCCTAAGAAAGGAAATTTACAAGAGTGCACAAATTATAGAGGAATAATGTTACTATCAGTGCCAGGAAAATATTAAATAGGATTATCCTTGAGAGATTAAAAGAGTAAATAGACAAGAAACTGAGAGATGAACAAGCAGGTTTTCGACAAAACAGATCCTGTACAGACCAGATAGCCACGTTGAGAATAATAGTTGAACAAAGTCTGGAATGGAATTCACCATTATACATCGGATTTGTGGACTACGAAAAGGCATTTGACAGTGTAGACAGAGAATCACTTTGGAAATTGATGAGGCATTATGGAGTTCCCCTGAAGATCATTAATTTAATAAGAAAACATATGAAGACATGACATGCAGAGTTCTTCATGAAGGACAGCTTACAGATCCATTTGGGATAAGAACAGGAGTGCGACAGGGATGCCTCTTGTCTCCATTTCTTTTCTTATTAGCAATAGACTGGGTTATGAGAACATCAACAACACACAACAGAAATGGAATCCAGTGGACTCTGACTAAGCAGTTGGATGATCTGGATTTTGCTGATGACTTGGCTCTTCTGTCCCATAACCGTAATCAGATGCAGGACAAATTGAAAACACTCGATGAGAGGTCACAGCAATTGGGTCTGAAAATACACAGGGAAAAGACAAAGATAATGAGAATAAATGCAGGTAATGAAAACAGGGTTGAACTTGAAGAAGCACCAATACTAGATGTAGAATCGTACACATATCTTGGCAGCAATATAGACAATATTGGAGGGACAGACGGTGATATCAAAATAAGAATACAAAAAGCAAGAGGAGCTTTCATTGCATTTGGAAATATATGGAGATCAAGAGAAATCGGATCCAACACGAAAATAAGAATCTTCAACTCAAATGTGAAGTCAGTCCTATTGTATGGTTCTGAGACATGGAGAACAACAAAGACAACAACCAAAAAGCTACAGACATTCATAAATGGGTGCTTGCGTAGAATAGAGGGATTAAAATGGTATGATAAGGTTACCAACGTGGAACTGATGACAAGAACTAGACAAGTGCCAGTAGAACAAGAGATGAGAAGAAGACGATGGCGATGGATAGGACACACACTGAGGAAACCTGTTGATAGCATTACAAGGCAGTCCTTGTTCTGGAACCCCCAGGGCAAGAGAGGCAGAGGTAGACCAAGAAGCACACGGAGAAGAGAGCTGGAAACAGAGATGAAAATGATAAGGAGAACGTGGAAGGAACTTGAGATGATGGCACGTGACAGGAGGACTTGGCATGTCATTGATGAAGGCCTATGCTGCTTTGGGAGTGGAGGGTTATGAATGAATCACTTGGCACAAGATTACAAGAAGACTGTCACGTAGGGTTTATATTCATTTAATTTCCTACATCTTCTTCCTATTCTTTCACCCGATTTCTCTCTTTTATTATCTCTGTATTTCCTTTTTCCTGTATATTTTTCATCCATTCGTTTTGATATTATTATTTTCATATAATTCGCAAACTTTACCTGTTTTCCTTTCTCTAAAACTGAGAATCGCGCTAGGACGATATTACGTAGATGTCAGGGCTGCAGGGCGTCAGAAGGCGTGATAAGTCGGTTCGCTGAACATAGGACGTAGCAAATCGTCTACATTCTCACAGAGCGCGCGAGCTTCTTCTCGGCATAAGTCCCGGTGAGGTGTGATACTTTACATCTGCACCGGTCAGTATCCAGACATTTGTCTGGAAAATCCCAAACTGACTCGGCGCTCTCTGTGGGCCAGGGTCAGCTGTAGTGTGAAAACTGCCCTGCATTGGAGTCAGGCTGTCTGGGATTTGAAACTGACACGCGTACATCGTGGTCAGTAGGTGACAGTTACGACACGCGTTAAGCGGACGTAAATGTTGGGAGTAGGGGAGATAATTTCGCTTGGCGAAATAAGTTTGGGCCCTTTGTCTGATTTTTAGATATTGGCCAAGTTTGAAACTTTAATTTCATTCTCGCTCATAGACTCACAGTAGATAGGTTGCTCGTAAACAGAATAGCTGTTAGCGAAGATCTCAGTTTGTTTCGGCAATTTGTCGAACTTCTAGACTTCCAGAAATATTTTCAGCAATCTTATTCTTAAGTTGTGCGACTACCTGTAATTCTGTGGTTGAGGTAATTAATATGATAGATATATAGATTTGTGAGTGTTAAAGTGTTAAATCGCTTAATTCATTTTAATCTATTTCTTTAGCGCAGAAGAGAAATAAAGTGGTAGGCTATTATATTTTCTAGGGAAGCATTCAGTGGAAAGCAGAATAAAATTAAATTTCTAGCTTATAACGGCAATTGTAGCTATTTATGAATTTAATTTAACCGGTAATACTCAGTCGAGTGTATTTTTTCGAAACTAACGTATAAACTCTAGAATCGAGCCTCATGAATGGTGACGGAATACGCACGTGTTCCTAATTCATGAGGATTGCTGATTTTTAAATATAACTTACGTCACGGGAAGTTTAAATGATAAGCAAAGCTCTCTGCTTGCAAGTTTAAATGTAAGTTATAACCAGTACAGATTCTGTTTATTATATTATATGTATTATTTTTCCTCCACACAGTGAAAGTTTTGGGGTGACCCTAACTTTACCAGCACCTAGTAGTAGTTTCCATACTTGTGAAGAAATAGACAGTCCTTATTTTGAACCACGTGGGTTTCTTAAGTACCACTGGTCTAAACAGTGCATATGCAACCCGAGTTAGCCAGAAATACTATATCCCAATAACGGGTTTTCAAAGACTGTAATGACAAATACTGGACCTTGGAGCCAGATCATAATTTCTTCTAGACACTCTACGTAATTTTTCTGCCTGGTGGCGCGAAATACTTCTAGTATTAACTAACATTTCCCGACTATATATATATATATATATTTGTGGACAAATCTGTGGTGTGACTAAAGTGAATCCTATACTGAGGGAAGGCACCGACCTGACATTCATCATTTCTAGAAACCTACGCTATTGACACTGTGCTCTGCTAACTCCCGCGCCTGGAATAATTGTTAGGTGACTTAATCAGACATTTGAACAAATTTGCACACCCAAGTAGTCGTTCCCGGAGACTCCGAGTTAAACACGTCTTTTGGAACTGGGGACTTCTTGGCAGAAGACTGCATTTTTTGAGTCTGTGTGAAAATCTAAAATCAGTGTGTTCCAAGAGGCAGCGAGCAAAGTCGTGAGTACAGGTATGAGAGGCCATGGCGGAATGAATGAGTGTACGCTGGTTTGAGTGATATTTTCACTATTATATCTTTGACACCCTGTTGCTGTCCTAATTTTTTTTTCAATCTGCATAATTTGTTGCTAAGGCTAGAGCTCTTGTGTTTTTGTCTTAGGTTAAATCAGATTTTTTTCAAACTCTGTGCATATAATTACGAGATAAAACAAAGAAAAACTCTTAGACTCAAACCCTAGGTATCTGTGACTCGGGCGCCATCATCTGTTCTCTTAACGGGGCCGGGCTAAACCTAGAGTTAACACTATAACGGGGCTATCATCCTTGCAACATTTCCTTGATATTTTTATGACTATGTGTATATGTATTTTCCTTGATGTACTTTCTTTGATGTTGTGAGCCGATTTTTTCCTGATATTAAAATCGCTCTTGAACTTAAAAATAGTGTTTGGTCAGCTCGTTCTAGAATATATATATATATATCATTGTTTTAGTTTTCCCACGTCTGTGTGTTTACCTGTCGTCACGTGTATGTGCGTGCCTGTGAGTGATAGAAATATACGTAATATGTATACAGTAGAACTCCATTTATCCGAACCCCATGGGACCGAGCATCGTTCGGATAATCAAATGTTCGGATAATTGGATTACATAATGTATCGAGTACATGTACACATATTTCTAAAAATAATTAACCATCACAAGGAAAATACACTATAAAACATATTTACTTGTACTGTAATAATAATACCCACACTGTATTAGATCACTGTATCACCAAAATCTTTTATTACACTGCAGTGCATGTACTTCTTGTATTAATTATTTTTGTTAAGAAAGAGAAATGTTTTCAAAATAACATTACAAACGATTCAAAACCAGGCGCAACTTACGTATATATGTACTTGCACAGATGTAGCCCACTATTTAAAATAATGAGGAATCCTCTTTTGCACCAAACTGGATAGTCTCCTTTTGGCTGCTAAGTCCCGCATTCTCTTCAACAGCAGAAGCTGTGTAGGACAGCTGTCATCTTCTTGCTTGTACCAAGCCATCGCTGTTTCTAGTGCTATAAAGGCCTCTTCAGGACTTGGTCGACGTTTTGGTTTTTCTTCATAATCTACAAGTACATCATGTACTTCTGAGGTGTCTTCATCATCGGTCACTACATGTATTTGGTTTTCTTCTTGCACAAAAGACAAAATTTCTTCGTCATTCAAAAACTGAAAACCAGAATCATTATCATCTTCTAGCCACATGTGTGCATCATCTTTGTCACAGTCCGAAAATCCGGGCATTGCTTGAAACAGTTCCACAACTTCATTTATACAATCATCATTTGTGTCCACTGCAGTAGTTTCATTTCCTCCTTTTTTCCCAAGCAATCTACTCCAAGTCTTGTTGAGATTATCTTGTGACAGGGTGGTCCAAGCATCAGCTAACATATAGCAGCAGTCTTTGAGATTAAGCTTTTTGGAAAACGCCACCACACTTTCTTCATCTTCAGCCAACAATAAACGACGCAGGACTTCCTTCTTGTACATCTTTTTAAGCTTTGCTATAACACCCTGATCCATTGGTTGAATCAGTGCTGTTACATTGGGAGGCAGAAAAATTACTTTAAAATTTGCATCAACTGCATTCAATGTATCCGTCTCTGGATGAGATGGTGCATTGTCCAGTAGAAGAATTACTTTTCCAGTTTTCTTTTCTTGTTCTCCCAACCTCTTCACATTTGGGATGAACTGATATGTATACCAATCAAGAAATATTTCACTATTCATCCAAGCACTCTTCTGTGCTTTGTAACACAATGGGAGACATGTCACATTCTTTAAACAACGTGGTTTTTTGGCTTTGCCGATCATTAGCACCGGTAAACGATGACTTCCACTGGCATTCGCGGCTACCAAAATTGTTACTCTCTCTTTGCACTTTTTAAACCCAGGGGCAGCTGCTTCGCGCTGAGATGCAAGTGATTTTTGAGGCAATGATTTCCAGTATAAGCCAGTCTCATCGGCATTATACACATCCTCGAGTGAATAACCTTCTTCTTCCAAAAAAGCCAAGAATGTTTCTATAAAATTTTTAGCGGCAGTTGCATCGCTAGATAAAGATTCCCCTTGAATCTCCAATTCTCGTATGCCATGACGAGATTTAAAGTTTCTTAACCATTCCTGGCTAGCCTTAAAGTCAGGAGGACCGTCAAGTTGATTGTTGAACTGAAGTGCCTTTTCACACAACAGAGAACCAGAGATAGGTTCCCCTTTGCTTCTTCTTTGCACAAACCATATATACAAAGCCTCTTCCAATTTCACATCTTTCGCATTTCTCATGGTTTTTACGTTTCTTCGACCCATTTTCACTATCAAATTTCGATGCAAAACTCATAATTTTATCCTTGTTACTTTTAATGTCAGAGACGGTAGCTTTCCCAACATTGAAAATCCTCGCAAGTGAAGACACAGTTTCACCTTGTCCTAGTCTCTTGATAAATTCTGTTTTCGTTTCAATTGACAAAACATTGCGGTTCCTTTTATATGCTTTAGGCCTACTGGAAGATGCCATATCGCACAGAGAAATACTTGTACGCCAAAATTATTCTGCTGTAGTAGCAGACACAATTATTTTAAGTTGAACTGTCTGTTTAGCCAGTGTTCTACCTAGAACGCACACGTACACTGCATTTTTAAACCAGATATTAACTGACTTTATGATCTAACTGACTTCCTGTACGTAAGCGACCGACCATTAGCCATCCCATTCTCTACAAATTGTTCGCACACATTTGAAGTTTGCCGCATCAAAAGATTCAGAATTTTAGTCTAACGTGACTGTGGCATCTGATTTTTTTTTTTTTCTGGAAAAAGTGTTCGGATAATTGGATGTTCGGATAATTGGGGTTCGGATAAATGGAGTTCTACTGTATTGGTGTAGTCTGTCTGACGCTGTAACAACTGTTGTAGAAGATAGGTGAGAGAGAGAAGAACCCAAAATCCTAAGGCGATACGACGAATGGGTTCTCGTCCGTAGGATTTTTGAACTTAGAATAGGAAGACGAGTACGACAAATGTGGACTCGTCTATCTGGATTTTGAACTTAAGATTCTGTATTCTGATATAGAGTAAGAGTGTGATGTCTTGTGACTGTGTATCTTTTAAAAAAAAATATTACCCCCTAGACTAGCGATCTGTTTACGGGCGTGCTGACCACACAAACTAATAAGTTTTTTTTTCCACAGCATCTTTGAATAATATACATTTTGGTTACAGGTTGATTTTGTCGGGATATATGTTAACTGCTGATTGTAATACTAAATGCTGGTAAAGTGGTGAGTGTATAACATTCACTGGGTACTGAGGCAGAACGGCGTTTGAACTAAGTTAAGGAGTGTGTTTCGGACTTTTTGTCCAGATTAATTCCCTCCCTTACCCGATCTGACTTCAGGGGCGAACTTATAGTGGATTTTTAAAAAAATTAAGGGATTATTTTTCTCTTTAATTTTTGCAATATTCTTTTGCTTTTCCACTGTAGCAACTTATTTTTCATTTGTAATCTTAACTACCATTTATTTGGCGTAGTCGTGTTTTGCATTGAGTGCTTTATTGCCGATTAATAGCAGCGATAGTTAGATTTTATTTTGGAGGAGGTATCCCAGGGTTAAATATATCATCTTTTGATTTTTTTGGTAATTTTTTTTCTCGTAAGTGGTAGGAACCAGGTTATTCTTTTTCCTATCTTCTATCTCCACGTGTCTCAGTCACTGACATAATATGGCCGAGAGGGCAAAGCTTAGACAACTCCTCAGGGACGAAGCGAGAGAGGAGGGACTGGAAGGAGAGGAAGCGAAAGCATTTGTCAGAGACGAACTTGAGAGATATGATGCGGAGAGGAAAGCAGCTGAAGCTAAAGAGGAAAAAGAAGCAGCCGAAGCTAGAGAGCAGAAGAAGATGGATGAGGAAATGGAAATTCGCAGGATGCAGCATGAGGAAAGAGAGAAGGAGAGACAGCAGGAGAAGGAGAGGGAGGAGAGACAGCTTGAGGAAAAAGAGAAACAGAGACAGCACGAGTTGGCTCTTAAAACTCTAGAATTCCAAAGTCGTGGTGCTGCCTCTACCTCCAGCAATGGAGAGTCTTCTCCTCATTCTTCCTTAACTGACCCTGCTAACACTCAATCTCTTCAACTAAATGCTATGTCTTTCACTCTTGAATCTTTTCCTTGTCCAAATGAGAAGATTGACACATGGTTAGAAAAATTTGAGAAAATTGCAACTCTGTACGGGTTAGAGAGGTCGCGTTGGAATATGAAACTTTCCCAGGCCCTAAAAGGTTCTGCTTATGATGTTTATTCTAAGCTGGAAAGTAGCCAACAAGACGACTACGATGTGTTGAAGAAAGCGTTACTGGAGCGCTTTGAAATGAACGCTCGCAAGTTTTTGCAACTGTTTCGCAACAGCCGGAAAGAGAATTCTGAAACTTTTCACCAGTTCTCATCTCGTCTTAAGGGATATCTAACAAAGTGCCTTGAGCTTTCGCAGCTCCCCTCTACCTATGAAGGTCTTGAGGAACTTGTTCTAACTGAACAAATAAAGAACACTTTGTCTGCTGATACCCGGAGATTTCTCCCTGAGCAGGGGGCAGAAAAACTTGAAGACATTTTGGAAAAGTCTGAGCGTTATCACAATGCGCTGGCTGAACTACCGGCCACAAAGCGGAAACCGACAGAGGAGCATTTTCGAAAACATAACCTAGAGCAATCTTCTCAGGCTTCTAACCAAAATAACCACAGAGAAACTGGACCTCAAAACCCCCCTCCTGAAAAATCCAAGTTCTACAAGAACAAGTACCCCAACCACCCCAAACAGCCTGATCAACCCGACCGCCCTACATGGCAGCGTAGCCAGAAAGGACAAGGTGGCAAAGGGAGAACCCCCGAGCACGGGACATATGATCAGACCGAGCACACCGAGCCAAAACGCATCGGATGCTTATTGACAGTCTCGCAAGGCGGAATTATTGACAGTGATTCCCAACCGGTTGGGGATAGACCCTCAACGCGAGGTACTGTTACTTTGAACGGTTCTCAAACTTCTTGCTTATTTGACACGGGGCTTTCTTATGATTGCATTGTTGCCAGAAAGCTGGTTAAACCCGGTCAAGAGACAGGAGAGACCGTCAAACTTTGTGGAGTTCGTAAGAGTGATGCACCTACAGCGCTTCCCATCGCATTGGTGGAGATACACTCTGACTTTGTCAGAGGTGTGATCAAAGCGGCTGTTATGGATGATCCCATCTACCCAGTCATACTTGGCGGGAGATACGTGTGTATTGGGAAACCGGAAGAGCCGATTGTGGCAGCAGTAACTACAAGAGGGCAAACCAAGAAGGAACGGGAGCCTGCGCCTAATTTGTTACCCAGGGAACTTAAAGAAGCGCAATACATGGACCCTACTTTGGCACCCTGCTTTAGGAAACTGCCCATGGCTAAGGAACCCAAACAGCACGGGGACATTTTTTCTGAGGATGGCGTACTTTATCGGAGAACGGGCAAGCCTGACCAAGGTTACAACCAGCTCCTAGTACCGAAACAGTACAGAAGCCAAATCCTAGAAATGGGGCACTCTCTTCCCTTTAGCGGACATATGGGACAGAACGCCACAAACCAACGTATAACCACTCATTATTGGTGGCCAGGAGTAAATACTGATATTATCAGATATGTCAAATCCTGTGCCCAGTGCCAACGTGTACCACCCAAGCAACGAGCACCCCCAGTCCACATGGGTGAAATGCCAATAATGGGAACACCATTCGAACGGGTTGTGATCGACATTTTAGGGCCTTTCGAAAGGACTAAAAGAAGGAACAGGTTCATCCTGACTTTAGTCGATACATGCACTTTATGGGCAGAAGCTATCCCGCTAACATGCGCAGATGCCAAGCATGTCGCAGAAGCCCTCGTGCAGATTTTCACTCGGTTGGGATTCCCTCAGCAAGTGTTGACGGATAATGGATCTCCATACCGAAACCTGTTGATGGATGAGATCGTTAAGATCTTGAGGACCCAGCACATCCACACTAAGCCATATACTCCGGCCGGAAATGGGCTCGTGGAACGTGCTAATGGAAACCTCACCATGATGCTAAGTAAGCTGGCACAAGTGAAACCTGAAGATTGGGATCTCTGTATTCCTGCAGCATTATTTGGCTACAGAGAATCTCCTCATACTTCCACAGGATTTCCGCCAGCTACACTCTTATTCGGCAGACCCATTAAGGGCCCGCTTGAAGCCTTACTTCAGTCTCTGACAGACGAGAAGGCTGATGAGACAGTTGTCTCAGCCAGCAAATATGTGTCGGTTTTAAAGGAACGGTTGAAACTAGGGTGGGACCTAGCAACGACTAACTTTAAGCGAGCACGCACCAAGCACGCTAACCGATACAGGAAAGTCGCGGAAGAGAGAGAACTGGAAGCAGGAGAGAAAGTTTTGGTGTTGCTCCCTACCGAGAACAACCAACTGAAGATCGGATGGCAAGGGCCGTTTACCGTCCTGAAAAAGATTTCTAAGGCTAACTACCAGATCTCTATTGAAGGAAAGGAGAAGGTTTTCCATTTAAATCTCTTAAAGAGATACTTGGAAAAACCAGTGCCAACCTCCGACCATCTCCTGACGATCGCCAAAACTGACGAAGATGACGATAGTGGCAGGGATATTCCACCGCTATCACAGGAAATCTTTCAAAAATGTCAGAAGCGGCGACGCTCTTTCAAGCGCGCATATGAGACATTCCAGGGGAAGGAAACTTTGAGGAGTGGACTTGAGTAGGACTTGCACAGAGATGGAGGGGGAAGATGAGAGGGAAGAGGACAGACACCCCGAAGCTACGGTTATAGGAAATTAAACTCCATAACGTAGACATGGAGTGCTTCCATATCTTAAAGGGGGGAGGCTCTGTCACGTAGGGTTTATATTCATTTAATTTCCTACATCTTCTTCCTATTCTTTCACCCGATTTCTCTCTTTTATTATCTCTGTATTTCCTTTTTCCTGTATATTTTTCATCCATTCGTTTTGATATTATTATTTTCATATAATTCGCAAACTTTACCTGTTTTCCTTTCTCTAAAACTGAGAATCGCGCTAGGACGATATTACGTAGATGTCAGGGCTGCAGGGCGTCAGAAGGCGTGATAAGTCGGTTCGCTGAACATAGGACGTAGCAAATCGTCTACATTCTCACCGAGCGCGCGAGCTTCTTCTCGGCATAAGTCCCGGTGAGGTGTGATACTTTACATCTGCACCGGTCAGTATCCAGACATTTGTCTGGAAAATCCCAAACTGACTCGGCGCTCTCTGTGGGCCAGGGTCAGCTGTAGTGTGAAAACTGCCCTGCATTGGAGTCAGGCTGTCTGGGATTTGAAACTGACACGCGTACATCGTGGTCAGTAGGTGACAGTTACGACACGCGTTAAGCGGACGTAAATGTTGGGAGTAGGGGAGATAATTTCGCTTGGCGAAATAAGTTTGGGCCCTTTGATTTTTAGATATTGGCCAAGTTTGAAACTTTAATTTCATTCTCGCTCATAGACTCACAGTAGATAGGTTGCTCGTAAACAGAATAGCTGTTAGCGAAGATCTCAGTTTGTTTCGGCAATTTGTCGAACTTCTAGACTTCCAGAAATATTTTCAGCAATCTTATTCTTAAGTTGTGCGACTACCTGTAATTCTGTGGTTGAGGTAATTAATATGATAGATATATAGATTTTGTGAGTGTTAAAGTGTTAAATCGCTTAATTCATTTTAATCTATTTCTTTAGCGCAGAAGAGAAATAAAGTGGTAGGCTATTATATTTTCTAGGGAAGCATTCAGTGGAAAGCAGAATAAAATTAAATTTCTAGCTTATAACGGCAATTGTAGCTATTTATGAATTTAATTTAACCGGTAATACTCAGTCGAGTGTATTTTTCGAAACTAACGTATAAACTCTAGAATCGAGCCTCATGAATGGTGACGGAATACGCACGTGTTCCTAATTCATGAGGATTGCTGATTTTTAAATATAACTTACGTCACGGGAAGTTTAAATGATAAGCAAAGCTCTCTGCTTGCAAGTTTAAATGTAAGTTATAACCAGTACAGATTCTGTTTATTATATTATATGTATTATTTTTCCTCCACACAGTGAAAGTTTTGGGGTGACCCTAACTTTACCAGCACCTAGTAGTAGTTTCCATACTTGTGAAGAAATAGACAGTCCTTATTTTGAACCACGTGGGTTTCTTAAGTACCACTGGTCTAAACAGTGCATATGCAACCCGAGTTAGCCAGAAATACTATATCCCAATAACGGGTTTTCAAAGACTGTAATGATAAATACTGGACCTTGGAGCCAGATCATAATTTCTTCTAGAAACTCTACGTAATTTTTCTGCCTGGTGGCGCGAAATACTTCTAGTATTAACTAACATTTCCCGACTATATATATATATATTTTTTGTGGACAAATCTGTGGTGTGACTAAAGTGAATCCTATACTGAGGGAAGGCACCGACCTGACATTCATCATTTCTAGAAACCTACGCTATTGACACTGTGCTCTGCTAACTCCCGCGCCTGGAATAATTGTTAGGTGACTTAATCAGACATTTGAACAAATTTGCACACCCAAGTAGTCGTTCCCGGAGACTCCGAGTTAAATACGTCTTTTGGAACTGGGGACTTCTTGGCAGAAGACTGCATTTTTTGAGTCTGTGTGAAAATCTAAAATCAGTGTGTTCCAAGAGGCAGCGAGCAAAGTCGTGAGTACAGGTATGAGAGGCCATGGCGGAATGAATGAGTGTACGCTGGTTTGAGTGATATTTTCACTATTATATCTTTGACACCCTGTTGCTGTCCTAATTTTTTTTTCAATCTGCATAATTTGTTGCTAAGGCTAGAGTTCTTGTGTTTTTGTCTTAGGTTAAATCAGATTTTTTTTTTTCAAACTCTGTGCATATAATTACGAGATAAAACAAAGAAAAACTCTTAGACTCAAACCCTAGGTATCTGTGACTCGGGCGCCATCATCTGTTCTCTTAACGGGGCCGGGCTAAACCTAGAGTTAACACTATAACGGGGCTATCATCCTTGCAACATTTCCTTGAATTTTTATGACTATGTGTATATGTATTTTCCTTGATGTACTTTCTTTGATGTTGTGAGCCGATTTTTTCCTGATATTAAAATCGCTCTTGAACTTAATAATAGTGTTTGGTCAGCTCGTTCTAGAATATATATATATATCATTGTTATAGTTTTCCCACGTCTGTGTGTTTACCTGTCGTCACGTGTATGTGCGTGCCTGTGAGTGATAGAAATATACGTAATATGTATATTGGTGTAGTCTGTCTGACGCTGTAACAACTGTTGTAGAAGATAGGTGAGAGAGAGAAGAATTCTTTTCGCTTTCAGAGACAGCCACTATATCAAAATCTATCATCTCACGTGTGTGGAAATTCTATTACCTTTCACTAACTCTCACTGAGTCTATCACCTATTCAAACCTATTCAGAAGGGACCAAACCTAGTCTTAATTCTCCTATCGAAAATCTACGACAAATGGTCGCTCGTTACCGGGAATTGAACCCAAAATCCTAAGGCGATACGACGAATGGGTTCTCGTCCGTAGGATTTTTGAACTTAGAATAGGAAGACGAGTACGACAAATGTGGACTCGTCTATCTGGATTTTGAACTTAAGATTCTGTATTCTGATATAGAGTAAGAGTGTGATGTCTTGTGACAGTGTATCTTTTAAAAAAATATTACCCCCTAGACTAGCGATCTGTTTACGGGCGTGCTGACCACACAAACTAATAAGTTTTTTTTTTCCACAGCATCTTTGAATAATATACATTTTGGTTACAGGTTGATTTTGTCGGGATATATGTTAACTGCTGATTGTAATACTAAATGCTGGTAAAGTGGTGAGTGTATAACATTCACTGGGTACTGAGGCAGAACGGCGTTTGAACTAAGTTAAGGAGTGTGTTTCGGACTTTTTGTCCAGATTAATTCCCTCCCTTACCCGATCTGACTTCAGGGGCGAACTTATAGTGGATTTTTAAAAAATTAAGGGATTATTTTTCTCTTTAATTTTTGCAATATTCTTTTGCTTTTCCACTGTAGCAACTTATTTTTCATTTGTAATCTTAACTACCATTTATTTGGCGTAGTCGTGTTTTGCATTGAGTGCTTTATTGCCGATTAATAGCAGCGATAGTTAGATTTTATTTTGGAGGAGGTATCCCAGGGTTAAATATATCATCTTTTGATTTTTTTGGTAATTTTTTTCTCGTAAGTGGTAGGAACCAGGTTATTCTTTTTCCTATTTTCTTTCTCCAACAGTCTCAGTCACTGACATAATATGGCCGAGAGGGCAAAACTTAGACAACTCCTCAGGGACGAAGCGAGAGAGGAGGGACTGGAAGGAGAGGAAGCGAAAGCATTTGTCAGAGACGAACTTGAGAGATATGATGCGGAGAGGAAAGCAGCTGAAGCTAAAGAGGAAAAAGAAGCAGCCGAAGCTAGAGAGCAGAAGAAGATGGATGAGGAAATGGAAATTCGCAGGATGCAGCATGAGGAAAGAGAGAAGGAGAGACAGCAGGAGAAGGAGAGGGAGGAGAGACAGCTTGAGGAAAAAGAGAAACAGAGACAGCACGAGTTGGCTCTTAAAACTCTAGAATTCCAAAGTCGTGGTGCTGCCTCTACCTCCAGCAATGGAGAGTCTTCTCCTCATTCTTCCTTAACTGACCCTGCTAACACTCAATCTCTTCAACTAAATGCTATGTCTTTCACTCTTGAATCTTTTCCTTGTCCAAATGAGAAGATTGACACATGGTTAGAAAAATTTGAGAAAATTGCAACTCTGTACGGGTTAGAGAGGTCGCGTTGGAATATGAAACTTTCCCAGGCCCTAAAAGGTTCTGCTTATGATGTTTATTCTAAGCTGGAAAGTAGCCAACAAGACGACTACGATGTGTTGAAGAAAGCGTTACTGGAGCGCTTTGAAATGAACGCTCGCAAGTTTTTGCAACTGTTTCGCAACAGCCGGAAAGAGAATTCTGAAACTTTTCACCAGTTCTCATCTCGTCTTAAGGGATATCTAACAAAGTGCCTTGAGCTTTCGCAGCTCCCCTCTACCTATGAAGGTCTTGAGGAACTTGTTCTAACTGAACAAATAAAGAACACTTTGTCTGCTGATACCCGGAGATTTCTCCCTGAGCAGGGGGCAGAAAAACTTGAAGACATTTTGGAAAAGTCTGAGCGTTATCACAATGCGCTGGCTGAACTACCGGCCACAAAGCGGAAACCGACAGAGGAGCATTTTCGAAAACATAACCTAGAGCAATCTTCTCAGGCTTCTAACCAAAATAACCACAGAGAAACTGGACCTCAAAACCCCCCTCCTGAAAAATCCAAGTTCTACAAGAACAAGTACCCCAACCACCCCAAACAGCCTGATCAACCCGACCGCCCTACATGGCAGCGTAGCCAGAAAGGACAAGGTGGCAAAGGGAGAACCCCTGAGCACGGGACATATGATCAGACCGAGCACACCGAGCCAAAACGCATCGGATGCTTATTGACAGTCTCGCAAGGCGGAATTATTGACAGTGATTCCCAACAGGTTGGGGATAGACCCTCAACGCGAGGTACTGTTACTTTGAACGGTTCTCAAACTTCTTGCTTATTTGACACGGGGCTTTCTTATGATTGCATTGTTGCCAGAAAGCTGGTTAAACCCGGTCAAGAGACAGGAGAGACCGTCAAACTTTGTGGAGTTCGTAAGAGTGATGCACCTACAGCGCTTCCCATCGCATTGGTGGAGATACACTCTGACTTTGTCAGAGGTGTGATCAAAGCGGCTGTTATGGATGATCCCATCTACCCAGTCATACTTGGCGGGAGATACGTGTGTATTGGGAAACCGGAAGAGCCGATTGTGGCAGCAGTAACTACAAGAGGGCAAACCAAGAAGGAACGGGAGCCTGCGCCTAATTTGTTACCCAGGGAACTTAAAGAAGCGCAATACATGGACCCTACTTTGGCACCCTGCTTTAGGAAACTGCCCATGGCTAAGGAACCCAAACAGCACGGGGACATTTTTTTCTGAGGATGGCGTACTTTATCGGAGAACGGGCAAGCCTGACCAAGGTTACAACCAGCTCCTAGTACCGAAACAGTACAGAAGCCAAATCCTAGAAATGGGGCACTCTCTTCCCTTTAGCGGACATATGGGACAGAACGCCACAAACCAACGTATAACCACTCATTATTGGTGGCCAGGAGTAAATACTGATATTATCAGATATGTCAAATCCTGTGCCCAGTGCCAACGTGTACCACCCAAGCAACGAGCACCCCCAGTCCACATGGGTGAAATGCCAATAATGGGAACACCATTCGAACGGGTTGTGATCGACATTTTAGGGCCTTTCGAAAGGACTAAAAGAAGGAACAGGTTCATCCTGACTTTAGTCGATACATGCACTTTATGGGCAGAAGCTATCCCGCTAACATGCGCAGATGCCAAGCATGTCGCAGAAGCCCTCGTGCAGATTTTCACTCGGTTGGGATTCCCTCAGCAAGTGTTGACGGATAATGGATCTCCATACCGAAACCTGTTGATGGATGAGATCGTTAAGATCTTGAGGACCCAGCACATCCACACTAAGCCATATACTCCGGCCGGAAATGGGCTCGTGGAACGTGCTAATGGAAACCTCACCATGATGCTAAGTAAGCTGGCACAAGTGAAACCTGAAGATTGGGATCTCTGTATTCCTGCAGCATTATTTGGCTACAGAGAATCTCCTCATACTTCCACAGGATTTCCGCCAGCTACACTCTTATTCGGCAGACCCATTAAGGGCCCGCTTGAAGCCTTACTTCAGTCTCTGACAGACGAGAAGGCTGATGAGACAGTTGTCTCAGCCAGCAAATATGTGTCGGTTTTAAAGGAACGGTTGAAACTAGGGTGGGACCTAGCAACGACTAACTTTAAGCGAGCACGCACCAAGCACGCTAACCGATACAGGAAAGTCGCGGAAGAGAGAGAACTGGAAGCAGGAGAGAAAGTTTTGGTGTTGCTCCCTACCGAGAACAACCAACTGAAGATCGGATGGCAAGGGCCGTTTACCGTCCTGAAAAAGATTTCTAAGGCTAACTACCAGATCTCTATTGAAGGAAAGGAGAAGGTTTTCCATTTAAATCTCTTAAAGAGATACTTGGAAAAACCAGTGCCAACCTCCGACCATCTCCTGACGATCGCCAAAACTGACGAAGATGACGATAGTGGCAGGGATATTCCACCGCTATCACAGGAAATCTTTCAAAAATGTCAGAAGCGGCGACGCTCTTTCAAGCGCGCATATGAGACATTCCAGGGGAAGGAAACTTTGAGGAGTGGACTTGAGTAGGACTTGCACAGAGATGGAGGGGGAAGATGAGAGGGAAGAGGACAGACACCCCGAAGCTACGGTTATAGGAAATTAAACTCCATAACGTAGACATGGAGTGCTTCCATATCTTAAAGGGGGGAGGCTCTGTCACGTAGGGTTTTATATTCATTTAATTTCCTACATCTTCTTCCTATTCTTTCACCCGATTTCTCTCTTTTATTATCTCTGTATTTCCTTTTTCCTGTATATTTTTCATCCATTCGTTTTGATATTATTATTTTCATATAATTCGCAAACTTTACCTGTTTTCCTTTCTCTAAAACTGAGAATCGCGCTAGGACGATATTACGTAGATGTCAGGGCTGCAGGGCGTCAGAAGGCGTGATAAGTCGGTTCGCTGAACATAGGACGTAGCAAATCGTCTACATTCTCACCGAGCGCGCGAGCTTCTTCTCGGCATAAGTCCCGGTGAGGTGTGATACTTTACATCTGCACCGGTCAGTATCCAGACATTTGTCTGGAAAATCCCAAACTGACTCGGCGCTCTCTGTGGGCCAGGGTCAGCTGTAGTGTGAAAACTGCCCTGCATTGGAGTCAGGCTGTCTGGGATTTGAAACTGACACGCGTACATCGTGGTCAGTAGGTGACAGTTACGACACGCGTTAAGCGGACGTAAATGTTGGGAGTAGGGGAGATAATTTCGCTTGGCGAAATAAGTTTGGGCCCTTTGTCTGATTTTAGATATTGGCCAAGTTTGAAACTTTAATTTCATTCTCGCTCATAGACTCACAGTAGATAGGTTGCTCGTAAACAGAATAGCTGTTAGCGAAGATCTCAGTTTGTTTCGGCAATTTGTCGAACTTCTAGACTTCCAGAAATATTTTCAGCAATCTTATTCTTAAGTTGTGCGACTACCTGTAATTCTGTGGTTGAGGTAATTAATATGATAGATATATAGATTTTGTGAGTGTTAAAGTGTTAAATCGCTTAATTCATTTTAATCTATTTCTTTAGCGCAGAAGAGAAATAAAGTGGTAGGCTATTATATTTTCTAGGGAAGCATTCAGTGGAAAGCAGAATAAAATTAAATTTCTAGCTTATAACGGCAATTGTAGCTATTTATGAATTTAATTTAACCGGTAATACTCAGTCGAGTGTATTTTTCGAAACTAACGTATAAACTCTAGAATCGAGCCTCATGAATGGTGACGGAATACGCACGTGTTCCTAATTCATGAGGATTGCTGATTTTTAAATATAACTTACGTCACGGGAAGTTTAAATGATAAGCAAAGCTCTCTGCTTGCAAGTTTAAATGTAAGTTATAACCAGTACAGATTCTGTTTATTATATTATATGTATTATTTTTCCTCCACACAGTGAAAGTTTTGGGGTGACCCTAACTTTACCAGCACCTAGTAGTAGTTTCCATACTTGTGAATAAATAGACAGTCCTTATTTTGAACCACGTGGGTTTCTTAAGTACCACTGGTCTAAACAGTGCATATGCAACCCGAGTTAGCCAGAAATACTATATCCCAATAACGGGTTTTCAAAGACTGTAATGATAAATACTGGACCTTGGAGCCAGATCATAATTTCTTCTAGAAACTCTACGTAATTTTTCTGCCTGGTGGCGCGAAATACTTCTAGTATTAACTAACATTTCCCGACTATATATATATATATTTTTGTGGACAAATCTGTGGTGTGACTAAAGTGAATCCTATACTGAGGGAAGGCACCGACCTGACATTCATCATTTCTAGAAACCTACGCTATTGACACTGTGCTCTGCTAACTCCCGCGCCTGGAATAATTGTTAGGTGACTTAATCAGACATTTGAACAAATTTGCACACCCAAGTAGTCGTTCCCGGAGACTCCGAGTTAAACACGTCTTTTGGAACTGGGGACTTCTTGGCAGAAGACTGCATTTTTTGAGTCTGTGTGAAAATCTAAAATCAGTGTGTTCCAAGAGGCAGCGAGCAAAGTCGTGAGTACAGGTATGAGAGGCCATGGCGGAATGAATGAGTGTACGCTGGTTTGAGTGATATTTTCACTATTATATCTTTGACACCCTGTTGCTGTCCTAATTTTTTTTTCAATCTGCATAATTTGTTGCTAAGGCTAGAGTTCTTGTGTTTTTGTCTTAGGTTAAATCAGATTTTTTTTTTCAAACTCTGTGCATATAATTACGAGATAAAACAAAGAGAAACTCTTAGACTCAAACCCTAGTTACATGTGACTCGGGCGCCATCATCTGTTCTCTTAACGGGGCCGGGCTAAACCTAGAGTTAACACTATAACGGGGCTATCATCCTTGCAACATTTCCTTGATATTTTTATGACTATGTGTATATGTATTTTCCTTGATGTACTTTCTTTGATGTTGTGAGCCGATTTTTTCCTGATATTAAAATCGCTCTTGAACTTAAAAATAGTGTTTGGTCAGCTCGTTCTAGAATATATATATATCATTGTTATAGTTTTCCCACGTCTGTGTGTTTACCTGTCGTCACGTGTATGTGCGTGCCTGTGAGTGATAGAAATATACGTAATATGTATATTGGTGTAGTCTGTCTGACGCTGTAACAACTGTTGTAGAAGATAGGTGAGAGAGAGAAGAATTCTTTTCGCTTTCAGAGACAGCCACTATATCAAAATCTATCCTCTCACGTGTGTGGAAATTCTATTACCTTTCACTAACTCTCACTGAGTCTATCACCTAGTCAAACCTATTCTGAAGGGACCAAACCTAGTCTTAATTCTCCTATCGAAAATCTACGACAAATGGTCGCTCGTTACCGGGAATTGAACCCAAAATCCTAAGGCGATACGACGAATGGGTTCTCGTCCGTAGGATTTTTGAACTTAGAATAGGAAGACGAGTACGACAAATGTGGACTCGTCTATCTGGATTTTGAACTTAAGATTCTGTATTCTGATATAGAGTAAGAGTGTGATGTCTTGTGACAGTGTATCTTTTAAAAAAATGTTACCCCCTAGACTAGCGATCTGTTTACGGGCGTGCTGACCACACAAACTAATAAGTTTTTTTTTCCACAGCATCTTTGAATAATATACATTTTGGTTACAGGTTGATTTTGTCGGGATATATGTTAACTGCTGATTGTAATACTAAATGCTGGTAAAGTGGTGAGTGTATAACATTCACTGGGTACTGAGGCAGAACGGCGTTTGAACTAAGTTAAGGAGTGTGTTTCGGACTTTTTGTCCAGATTAATTCCCTCCCTTACCCGATCTGACTTCAGGGGCGAACTTATAGTGGATTTTTAAAAAATTAAGGGATTATTTTTCTCTTTAATTTTTGCAATATTCTTTTGCTTTTCCACTGTAGCAACTTATTTTTCATTTGTAATCTTAACTACCATTTATTTGGCGTAGTCGTGTTTTGCATTGAGTGCTTTATTGCCGATTAATAGCAGCGATAGTTAGATTTTATTTTGGAGGAGGTATCCCAGGGTTAAATATATCATCTTTTGATTTTTTTGGTAATTTTTTTCTCGTAAGTGGTAGGAACCAGGTTATTCTTTTTCCTATCTTCTTTCTCCAACAGTCTCAGTCACTGACATAATATGGCCGAGAGGGCAAAACTTAGACAACTCCTCAGGGACGAAGCGAGAGAGGAGGGACTGGAAGGAGAGGAAGCGAAAGCATTTGTCAGAGACGAAATTGAGAGATATGATGCGGAGAGGAAAGCAGCTGAAGCTAAAGAGGAAAAAGAAGCAGCCGAAGCTAGAGAGCAGAAGAAGATGGATGAGGAAATGGAAATTCGCAGGATGCAGCATGAGGAAAGAGAGAAGGAGAGACAGCAGGAGAAGGAGAGGGAGGAGAGAGACAGCTTGAGGAAAAAGATAAACAGAGACAGCACGAGTTGGCTCTTAAAACTCTAGAATTCCAAAGTCGTGGTGCTGCCTCTACCTCCAGCAATGGAGAGTCTTCTCCTCATTCTTCCTTAACTGACCCTGCTAACACTCAATCTCTTCAACTAAATGCTATGTCTTTCACTCTTGAATCTTTTCCTTGTCCAAATGAGAAGATTGACACATGGTTAGAAAAATTTGAGAAAATTGCAACTCTGTACGGGTTAGAGAGGTCGCGTTGGAATATGAAACTTTCCCAGGCCCTAAAAGGTTCTGCTTATGATGTTTATTCTAAGCTGGAAAGTAGCCAACAAGACGACTACGATGTGTTGAAGAAAGCGTTACTGGAGCGCTTTGAAATGAACGCTCGCAAGTTTTTGCAACTGTTTCGCAACAGCCGGAAAGAGAATTCTGAAACTTTTCACCAGTTCTCATCTCGTCTTAAGGGATATCTAACAAAGTGCCTTGAGCTTTCGCAGCCCCCCTCTACCTATGAAGGTCTTGAGGAACTTGTTCTAACTGAACAAATAAAGAACACTTTGTCTGCTGATACCCGGAGATTTCTCGCTGAGCAGGGGGCAGAAAAACTTGAAGACATTTTGGAAAAGTCTGAGCGTTATCACAATGCGCTGGCTGAACTACCGGCCACAAAGCGGAAACCGACAGAGGAGCATTTTCGAAAACATAACCTAGAGCAATCTTCTCAGGCTTCTAACCAAAATAACCACAGAGAAACTGGACCTCAAAACCCCCCTCCTGAAAAATCCAAGTTCTACAAGAACAAGTACCCCAACCACCCCAAACAGCCTGATCAACCCGACCGCCCTACATGGCAGCGTAGCCAGAAAGGACAAGGTGGCAAAGGGAGAACCCCCGAGCACGGGACATATGATCAGACCGAGCACACCGAGCCAAAACGCATCGGATGCTTATTGACAGTCTCGCAAGGCGGAATTATTGACAGTGATTCCCAACAGGTTGGGGATAGACCCTCAACGCGAGGTACTGTTACTTTGAACGGTTCTCAAACTTCTTGCTTATTTGACACGGGGCTTTCTTATGATTGCATTGTTGCCAGAAAGCTGGTTAAACCCGGTCAAGAGACAGGAGAGACCGTCAAACTTTGTGGAGTTCGTAAGAGTGATGCACCTACAGCGCTTCCCATCGCATTGGTGGAGATACACTCTGACTTTGTCAGAGGTGTGATCAAAGCGGCTGTTATGGATGATCCCATCTACCCAGTCATACTTGGCGGGAGATACGTGTGTATTGGGAAACCGGAAGAGCCGATTGTGGCAGCAGTAACTACAAGAGGGCAAACCAAGAAGGAACGGGAGCCTGCGCCTAATTTGTTACCCAGGGAACTTAAAGAAGCGCAATACATGGACCCTACTTTGGCACCCTGCTTTAGGAAACTGCCCATGGCTAAGGAACCCAAACAGCACGGGGACATTTTTTCTGAGGATGGCGTACTTTATCGGAGAACGGGCAAGCCTGACCAAGGTTACAACCAGCTCCTAGTACCGAAACAGTACAGAAGCCAAATCCTAGAAATGGGGCACTCTCTTCCCTTTAGCGGACATATGGGACAGAACGCCACAAACCAACGTATAACCACTCATTATTGGTGGCCAGGAGTAAATACTGATATTATCAGATATGTCAAATCCTGTGCCCAGTGCCAACGTGTACCACCCAAGCAACGAGCACCCCCAGTCCACATGGGTGAAATGCCAATAATGGGAACACCATTCGAACGGGTTGTGATCGACATTTTAGGGCCTTTCGAAAGGACTAAAAGAAGGAACAGGTTCATCCTGACTTTAGTCGATACATGCACTTTATGGGCAGAAGCTATCCCGCTAACATGCGCAGATGCCAAGCATGTCGCAGAAGCCCTCGTGCAGATTTTCACTCGGTTGGGATTCCCTCAGCAAGTGTTGACGGATAATGGATCTCCATACCGAAACCTGTTGATGGATGAGATCGTTAAGATCTTGAGGACCCAGCACATCCACACTAAGCCATATACTCCGGCCGGAAATGGGCTCGTGGAACGTGCTAATGGAAACCTCACCATGATGCTAAGTAAGCTGGCACAAGTGAAACCTGAAGATTGGGATCTCTGTATTCCTGCAGCATTATTTGGCTACAGAGAATCTCCTCATACTTCCACAGGATTTCCGCCAGCTACACTCTTATTCGGCAGACCCATTAAGGGCCCGCTTGAAGCCTTACTTCAGTCTCTGACAGACGAGAAGGCTGATGAGACAGTTGTCTCAGCCAGCAAATATGTGTCGGTTTTAAAGGAACGGTTGAAACTAGGGTGGGACCTAGCAACGACTAACTTTAAGCGAGCACGCACCAAGCACGCTAACCGATACAGGAAAGTCGCGGAAGAGAGAGAACTGGAAGCAGGAGAGAAAGTTTTGGTGTTGCTCCCTACCGAGAACAACCAACTGAAGATCGGATGGCAAGGGCCGTTTACCGTCCTGAAAAAGATTTCTAAGGCTAACTACCAGATCTCTATTGAAGGAAAGGAGAAGGTTTCCATTTAAATCTCTTAAAGAGATACTTGGAAAAACCAGTGCCAACCTCCGACCATCTCCTGACGATCGCCAAAACTGACGAAGATGACGATAGTGGCAGGGATATTCCACCGCTATCACAGGAAATCTTTCAAAAATGTCAGAAGCGGCGACGCTCTTTCAAGCGCGCATATGAGACATTCCAGGGGAAGGAAACTTTGAGGAGTGGACTTGAGTAGGACTTGCACAGAGATGGAGGGGGAAGATGAGAGGGAAGAGGACAGACACCCCGAAGCTACGGTTATAGGAAATTAAACTCCATAACGTAGACATGGAGTGCTTCCATATCTTAAAGGGGGGAGGCTCTGTCACGTAGGGTTTATATTCATTTAATTTCCTACATCTTCTTCCTATTCTTTCACCCGATTTCTCTCTTTTATTATCTCTGTATTTCCTTTTTCCTGTATATTTTTCATCCATTCGTTTTGATATTATTATTTTCATATAATTCGCAAACTTTACCTGTTTTCCTTTCTCTAAAACTGAGAATCGCGCTAGGACGATATTACGTAGATGTCAGGGCTGCAGGGCGTCAGAAGGCGTGATAAGTCGGTTCGCTGAACATAGGACGTAGCAAATCGTCTACATTCTCACCGAGCGCGCGAGCTTCTTCTCGGCATAAGTCCCGGTGAGGTGTGATACTTTACATCTGCACCGGTCAGTATCCAGACATTTGTCTGGAAAATCCCAAACTGACTCGGCGCTCTCTGTGGGCCAGGGTCAGCTGTAGTGTGAAAACTGCCCTGCATTGGAGTCAGGCTGTCTGGGATTTGAAACTGACACGCGTACATCGTGGTCAGTAGGTGACAGTTACGACACGCGTTAAGCGGACGTAAATGTTGGGAGTAGGGGAGATAATTTCGCTTGGCGAAATAAGTTTGGGCCCTTTGATTTTTAGATATTGGCCAAGTTTGAAACTTTAATTTCATTCTCGCTCATAGACTCACAGTAGATAGGTTGCTCGTAAACAGAATAGCTGTTAGCGAAGATCTCAGTTTGTTTCGGCAATTTGTCGAACTTCTAGACTTCCAGAAATATTTTCAGCAATCTTATTCTTAAGTTTTGCGACTACCTGTAATTCTGTGGTTGAGGTAATTAATATGATAGATATATAGATTTTGTGAGTGTTAAAGTGTTAAATCGCTTAATTCATTTTAATCTATTTCTTTAGCGCAGAAGAGAAATAAAGTGGTAGGCTATTATATTTTCTAGGGAAGCATTCAGTGGAAAGCAGAATAAAATTAAATTTCTAGCTTATAACGGCAATTGTAGCTATTTATGAATTTAATTTAACCGGTAATACTCAGTCGAGTGTATTTTTCGAAACTAACGTATAAACTCTAGAATCGAGCCTCATGAATGGTGACGGAATACGCACGTGTTCCTAATTCATGAGGATTGCTGATTTTTAAATATAACTTACGTCACGGGAAGTTTAAATGATAAGCAAAGCTCTCTGCTTGCAAGTTTAAATGTAAGTTATAACCAGTACAGATTCTGTTTATTATATTATATGTATTATTTTTCCTCCACACAGTGAAAGTTTTGGGGTGACCCTAACTTTACCAGCACCTAGTAGTAGTTTCCATACTTGTGAAGAAATAGACAGTCCTTATTTTGAACCACGTGGGTTTCTTAAGTACCACTGGTCTAAACAGTGCATATGCAACCCGAGTTAGCCAGAAATACTATATCCCAATAACGGGTTTTCAAAGACTGTAATGATAAATACTGGACCTTGGAGCCAGATCATAATTTCTTCTAGAAACTCTACGTAATTTTTCTGCCTGGTGGCGCGAAATACTTCTAGTATTAACTAACATTTCCCGACTATATATATATATATTTTTTGTGGACAAATCTGTGGTGTGACTAAAGTGAATCCTATACTGAGGGAAGGCACCGACCTGACATTCATCATTTCTAGAAACCTACGCTATTGACACTGTGCTCTGCTAACTCCCGCGCCTGGAATAATTGTTAGGTGACTTAATCAGACATTTGAACAAATTTGCACACCCAAGTAGTCGTTCCCGGAGACTCCGAGTTAAACACGTCTTTTGGAACTGGGGACTTCTTGGCAGAAGACTGCATTTTTTGAGTCTGTGTGAAAATCTAAAATCAGTGTGTTCCAAGAGGCAGCGAGCAAAGTCGTGAGTACAGGTATGAGAGGCCATGGCGGAATGAATGAGTGTACGCTGGTTTGAGTGATATTTTCACTATTATATCTTTGACACCCTGTTGCTGTCCTAATTTTTTTTTCAATCTGCATAATTTGTTGCTAAGGCTAGAGTTCTTGTGTTTTTGTCTTAGGTTAAATCAGATTTTTTTCAAACTCTGTGCATATAATTACGAGATAAAACAAAGAAAAACTCTTAGACTCAAACCCTAGGTATCTGTGACTCGGGCGCCATCATCTGTTCTCTTAACGGGGCCGGGCTAAACCTAGAGTTAACACTATAACGGGGCTATCATCCTTGCAACATTTCCTTGATATTTTTATGACTATGTGTATATGTATTTTCCTTGATGTACTTTCTTTGATGTTGTGAGCCGATTTTTTCCTGATATTAAAATCGCTCTTGAACTTAAAAATAGTGTTTGGTCAGCTCGTTCTAGAATATATATATATCATTGTTATAGTTTTCCCACGTCTGTGTGTTTACCTGTCGTCACGTGTATGTGCGTGCCTGTGAGTGATAGAAATATACGTAATATGTATATTGGTGTAGTCTGTCTGACGCTGTAACAACTGTTGTAGAAGATAGGTGAGAGAGAGAAGAATTCTTTTCGCTTTCAGAGACAGCCACTATATCAAAATCTATCCTCTCACGTGTGTGGAAATTCTATTACCTTTCACTAACTCTCACTGAGTCTATCACCTAGTCAAACCTATTCTGAAGGGACCAAACCTAGTCTTAATTCTCCTATCGAAAATCTACGACAAAGACTAGAACAACTATAATAACCATCTGAACATATTAACACAACACTAGAAGATTGAAGTAATAAGGAATCATTTCAAAAAATGATAACGGTAATAATAATAGTCTTCGAGAACCCGAAGGGAAACATATCAACACCCCAAATTTATTCAAGAAATCAAGTTTCCAACAGTTTCTAATTTTTAAATTTTTCCAGGGCAGTGGCCTTATAGCCTACTCTACGATTTCCAACTGCCGTGGGGTTTTTAACGTGCGCAACTTGCACACGGGACCTCCTAGTTTTTCGACTTATCCGAGAAGGCTAGGCATCCGATCTCACTACCCATGAGACCGGGGGGAGTATGACATCTTTAGGACCACTGGTTTTGAAAAATATTTCCATAAATTATATTCCTTCTACTGGGAATCGAACCTGGTACCTCTAGAATTCGAGGCGGACGCCATACCTCTTAGCCTCTCTGACCCCCCGGCCCCCCCCCCCCCCCCAAAAAAAAAAAAAATTAGAAGACCTCAAGCGATGTCATATATATATATTCATGGTTGTTCTTACGAGCAAAGGGGTGGGGTGGGGGAGGGGGGGGGGGTAAAAGAATGTGTCACCATACAAACCTATCAAGTTATTCTGCACTGTGTTTATTCTTCTGTAATTTACTGGACAGTGTGTCTCCGTCTTTGTCTTGTGTTATCTGACCTATACTCTGGTAAATAGGGAGGCTATAGAAGTGCTATCAATGGTACCTATACCTTGTAGCGGTATGGCAGCTTGTGTACCCTGACAATCACCAGAGCTATGCCAGTGGGAGATTTACTCCTGGTAGGTTCAACCAAGCTGGACTGGTCTGCGTGGGTAGGGGTCAGACAAAAGCTGGTACTCTGGTCCTCCAGGTTAGGGGTTTTAGCACAGGGCCGACACCCCTGTCTACGTAAAAAAATCGCACGTTACGGAAACAACAATAAATGGATTGTGGAGGCTGAGATACAAAGAATGAACCAGAGTTAGGGCACTGTACGAAGGATGGCCGCCGACCGAGCAAAGTGGAATCAATTTGTTGTTGCCCTACAAGACCCCACCAGGCGTGATGGCCATTGACTGCTTTGACGGTTGGCGGCTAAGGATCAAAGAAGAAGAAGAAGTGCTTGTGTCTATAATTTTCTTGGTCGCACCTCGGTCCAATAGTCCACAGTTACGTCGAGTGGTCATGCCTAATGACCACTGTCCACGAAACACTATTTTTTATGGTGCTTAGTTGGCAGTGTGGTTGGTCAAGTTTCACTCAGATGGTCCTAAGTTCGAGTCTCCGGTATGCCTATAACTTCTGCTTCTTTTATGTTGCCTAGTTTTCTACTTTTTAAATTTCTTACGATTGCCTGCAACAGACCCATTTGTACGTATTATTTGTTCACTGTTAACAAGCATCAGGTTTCCCTCTTTATTTGTCTTTTCCACAATACCGATTTTAAACCGGATAGAAATGTTTCGGAGTTTTTAGTAAACGATTTCAAAGTCCAAGTGACTCATTTTATTGTGAGACACAAAGCAGCGCGATGAGAGACACGGATTGTAGTACGTTCTTATTATTTAGCCCTTCTTCATAAGAAGTTTCTTTCAACCTTACTGTACTGAGAGAAATTCTACCTTCAATTTATTTCAAGTAAGGCTTCGATCACGAGTGTGTTGACCTCTGATCTCATTGTTGTAACTGAGGCCACTTCTTGTCAACATAGGTGTGACAGACGAACTCAGCTGACCCTGAATTGTTGTATGATATGGTACGACCCTTTGTAACGACCCCTTCGGATAACATCAGTGCCCCCGAATATTGTGGTAACTTTTCGTCAAACGGGATTTTTTTCCACCTGGACTCATTAGCATGCAACCTTTCCACGCAGATTGTCAACACGTTTGCTGATTAATATGTGGACAGTTTATCTACCGTACTTTCTGGTCATCGCATTGATTTAAGGAGAGGTTAAATCACGCCCACGGATATCTCTTGAGCAATCATATGCAGTTATTTTCATTTAACTTGACCCAGTGGGGGCGGTGCCAGAATCAAACAGAAAGTAGCGGCACACGATCAAACAGGCACTCAGGGATCTCAGGAAAGACTAGCGGCGCTATCAAAGGCAGTAGTGGTCCCTGAAACGAGCGACACACGTTTCTTGCCGGTATTTCGCATCTCGGTGTTAACCACAGAACCGGTCGCAGTGGACGCGAACGGGAAAGCCGACGCGGACGCAGCGAGCGGAGATACGGAAGACCCGGGGCGGCATCTCTCTTTAGTCTGGCGGTCAGATCCCCGAAAGTCTCCTGAGATCTAAAAAGGTGTCAAGTTCTAACATGTCCCCCCAATTTTGCATTCCAGTTAGATATATACAGACCACGAAGAAAGCCATTTTATCATTCGGTCGCCAGAGATTTAAGATTCACTAGCTATAGTAAAAATTTTGCTAGATTTCCATCTAAATAGGTGGCTACATGTGGTAAAGTGGGATGTTATAAGTATTTATAGGGGACTTAGTGTACTGACTGAGATCAGCTGTGAAGGTATCTATATCTAATAAGAGTAGTGTATTATAGATAACCTTACTTGCTACCACATATTTTTACCTCAGTCAGAATTATTCTGGAATATTGTGATGACTACGTTATATGTCTAGGGTATGTATATGATGAAGTGTAAGTCACAACAACAACAGACAGATAAACAATTTAATTTATTCCACCACACTTGACAACACTGTGACACTCACATACATATAACACTCTATGAGAATATCTTAAATGAGTCACTGATAACTTTTCAAATATCAATATGTATTCAGTGCTGTCATTAATGTATATGTGTCTTGATTCAAATACAAAGTGAACCAGGAATCACAATCAATTTTAATTACAAGTTATATGTACAGAATTTATCAATATGAATCTTGTAGTGACATATTTTATTAATATTATCCTATGTGTGTCAGTTGTGTAGTAGTAATATGAGGAATACTGGTTTTGTTTTGTTTTTTTCAAGCTCTGTTGGTATTTGTCATCATGACTTCAATAGTTTGTTTCTGTTGGAACTAGTATTAGAGATGTTCTCAGTTCCTGGCATTAAAACAATTAATTTCCCCTCTTAATTTTATTTTACAATGTCAGTTTAAGCTGGGGGTACATAGTGTTGAGCTCAGCTGGCCACATCAGCTTATCTTTCATGATGGCGGCAGGAAAAGACTCCTCTGCTCGATTACTTCAATGAGTTCTGGAGCCACCTCACTGTTTGCTATAAGGACCAAGGAGTATGCTGTCCGCCTCTGGATTCAGCAAAGCTCTGTCCAAGTGCTGCTCAATAACTTTAAGACCACGGTCCCTGAAACAAGAAGGTTGTACCTCCTACTTCAGAACTAATTTATACTCTAGCTCTACACTGAGCACAATACATAACAAACCTGAGTTCAGAGCGTTAGGCCAACTGTCAGCTTCATCTGAATTACTTTACACCAGTATATTCCTCCTTAATTGTCACTACGCCTCTGCAATTCCAGCATTATTTCTTTCTAGTCAATAATCTAGATGTCAGTGTACTGCTTGGCAATTCCATGTAGTTTTACTTTCCACCGACACCTTCTGTTCAGGCTGGAGCACTATAGGCTTTACCTCATGTTCGCTACTGAACCACACATATATACAGACATAAGTATCAATTTACATTCAATTTTCATTTAAAAAGATATCAAATATTTCAAACCTACCACAATTCATGGAAATAATACACAGTGACGTTGAATGGCAATGAATATAGCACAACTCCGATCTGCCGATGTCCCAGGCTTTATTTTAGGAAAAAATATACACTGGTGCTCAACGCACTGTTTCTTAGTAGGTTTATTACAAGATGTGGCCCTGAACAGACGCCCTGAATTGAGTATATTCGCAGCTCTAACCAATCAGGCCATGTTTACCCAATCGTTTGAAAAAAAGTACTTCTACTCCCGTTTCCCCTGACAACGAAAGATAGTATTTATAGTCCGACTAATCGTGTTTAGCCTTACATTTGTTGCGCTCCAATCAAATAGGAGTTAACATGGAGACTCATTTCCCGTACAATGGTGGCCTAAAATTCTGCCACTGAGCGATTCTGATTTTGGTGTTGTCTGACACCCTCCCTATTTTATTTTGGCTATAATTTGGTAATTCTTAGACTATTTGCGTAACGTTTAACATATTATTTGTCAGCAAGTCCTAAGGAACCCAAATATACAAATTTAATGGAGCCAATATGCATTTTCCACTAGGATAGTCGCGCTGTTACCACTTCCTCACTTCCAAACTTTAGGGTGTCTGGGTACTGTCATGTTTTCAAACGTAAACCAGTATAATGTCATAATTCCCAATAAGCGTTTCTCAGGATTTTAAAACCTAACTCTGGTATGGGTAGTGTTTTTATCACTCGATTTGAAAAAAAAGCTAGTGCTTGTGGCCTTACACGCGTGATGGTAGTAATTGTGTATCGCGCGACTCGTGTTAGTATTGCCTGTGCCTGCTTTCTGCCTCTCCCTTCTTTCTATCTTTAGTCCATCTGTCTTTTGTTTTTGGTAACATAGTGTAGAAAAAGACATGAATGGAATTTTAATTCTAGGTCAACTTGCTTATTTCAAGGTTTTTCTTAGAAATGGAGTACACTTTTTAATGTGTTTGGGAAACGCGTGTATACTGCAGAAGGCTTTACTATCAACGTGAAACGTTACAATTTGCAGACGAAGTGGAAAACAAGGGGGATTTCGAGTACAGTCATTGTGACAGCACTGTTCTTTACCATTCTTCTTTCCTTTTATTAAATTTATTTGTTAGACCTTATATTGTCCTTTTAATTTATATATGTGGATGTAGAATTTCACGACAAATCCTCCCCTCTTAAAACAGACGTTATATGTCAGTCTATAATTCTATATACACATAGAGAAATTTATTATTATTCCTGGGGTTTTGGGTGATTCTCATCACACGGATGGCGGCTTAAAAAATCCGCTCCCAAATTTGTTTTTCCACTTATATACTCTATGCTGAACTCAAATGGCTGCATCAATAAAGACCAACGGAGTAATCTAGAATTCTCATGTCTAGCCTGTGCTAGAAACGATAAAGGTTTGTGATCCGTTTGCAACTTAAATGCCTTCCCATACAGATAAATATTGAATTTCTTTATCGCCCATATTACTGCAAGACATTCTTTTTCGCTAGTTGAGTAATTGGTTTCAGCTTTATTCAACTTTCTGCTAGCATATGCGACTGGGCTTAATTCCCCATCCAATGCATCTGATTTCTGTAGTAGAGTTGCACCTAACCCAATATTACTGGCATCCGTCCTTACTATGAATTCTTGACTTAAGTCAGGTAATTTCAAAATAGGTTTGCTTGTGAGCTTTTCCTTCAATTCTTGGTAAGCCATTTCACATTGTGGTGTCCATGTAATTCGATCTGGGTTTCCTTTACGTGTCAAATCAGTTAGCGGTGCACATATGGAATTAAAGTTTTTGATATACTTCTGGTAGAAACCACATAATGAGACAAAGGATCTCACGTCCTTCTTGGTTTGTGGTCTCGGGGCTTTCTTTAGTTTCTCTAAATTCTTTGGGTCAGGGGTCATGTTTCCCTGATAAACTGTGTGCCCCAAGAATTCCAATTCTTTACATCCAACGCAACATTTGGTTGGTCGGGCTGTTAAATTCGCTTCCCTAAGTCGATTAAACAGCATGTTCAGAGAGTCAATGTGTTCCTCAAATGTTTCTGTTGCTATAAGGAAATCATCCATAAAATTTGTGATGCATGGGTTATTCAGAGGGTCCAATAATTTTCTCATCATTCTAGAGAAGACACTAGGCGCATTCTTCAATCCAAATGGCAATCTATTAAACTCATAGTGTCCTTCTGAGGTACTAAAAGCTAGGTATGGTCTAACCTCAGGCTTTACTGGAATCTGATAGTATCCTTTACTCAGATCCACTTTTGAGAAATATTTAGCTTTATTTAGCCTGGCAAACAACTGATTTGTATCCGGCAATGGATCCACCTGTCCTTCTGTAATAGCATTCAGTCTCCTGTAATCTATACAGAGTCTATGTTCTCCAGAGGGCTTCCTTAAGAGTACAACACCGGAACTATACGAGGATTCACTGTGTGAAATAATTCCTTCCTTCAACAAATAGTCAATCTCTTCCTTCAAAGCTTTCTCCTTAGCAAACGGAATCGAATATGGTTTCATACAGACAGGTGTGGGGTCTATCAGTTTCATATCATATTCCAATAGGTTTGTATGCCCAGGTCGGTCTGTTAACACCTCTGTATGAGTATCTAGAACCTGTTGCACTCTCTCTTTCTGAGTTTTCGTTAAATGTGTACTGATTTTCACCTGTGCCGCTGTCTCACAGGGGTGTAATGGATATTCAAATGATGAAAGTGGTTCCTTTTTCATCTCCATGGCAATGGACAAGGTCAACAAGTGTGTCTCTTCCTGATGTTCTCTTTCCAAATATTTCTTCAGGAGATTCACATGATAGATTTTTTCTTTCCCCTTCTTATCTATCTTATAATTGGTTCTAGACACCTTCTCTAGAACTGTATATGGACCCTGCCATCCAATTTGTAACTTATTCTGACTACCAGGTAGAAGAAGCAGTACCTTCTCTCCCACAGCCAAATTTCTGTCTTTCGCCTTCCTGTTATAATAGGCAGCATGTTTCTTCCTGGCTTGTTTCAAATTTTCATTGGCAAGTTTCCAGCCAGTTTTTAAACGAGTGGTCAGCTCATTCACATATTGGTATGAAGATGTAATATTTTCCTCTGCCTTTTCATCCGTCCACGTTCTTAACAGCGTTACATATGGACCTTTAATTTTGTGGACCTATTTGTCCATGCACCGGTATGGTCTCTTCCACTTGAAGCGCTATAGTGATGATTTTTCTTCCCAGAATTATCATTCACAAAACGACCGCTACCAATTTTCCTCTTGGGGCTGTCTCCCCACTTAAAATTCTTGATGAGAGATTTCCTCTCTACATCCTCTTCCTCCAGTTTGTTTAAGTCCGATTGAGGGATTTTCGGCTTATCCTGGGGTAAGACATCTTTTTGCACTCTCCGCATAGTGGCCATTGTAAAACAGTTAAGTGAAGCTTGTCCGTGAAAAGGGGCTTCCCATTCCCTTTGGTCCACTTTATCAAATTTATTTTTCTTCGTATTTTCAGGCCTAGTTTTACCCCTTGGCGTGTCCAGGTCCTGATCCATGTTCCCACTTGTGGGTGTTCCCTCATGTGCTATGCTACACCTTTCTACAAAATTCTCAATGTCCCATCTTGCCTTGGGCCAATAATAATTGTGAGCCACCTTTTGTATGATGGTACCTATTTTCTCATGGTCCCCATCTGGTTTCACATGTAGGCTCCTTATTAAGTCTGTCCTATATCTTTTAGGAAGTACCAGCTGTCCCTGACCTTTGGATCTAGCTCCAGTCTTCCTATACATCAACTTGTTTTTCATGTAAAAATCTCCCTTGCCTGGAGTTGTATGACAAGTTGACAATTTCCTGAAACAAGGCTTGAGTGTTTTATCCCCAGCCTGTGCCTTCCTCATCTCTTCTGGAGTGGTATCCAACATAATATCCTCCTCCTTTCTTGAGGTCGACCTGACCTGAAGGGTGGCCATATACACAGGTTTCCTTCTGCAACGGTCAGTGTCATGATTGTCCATCTGACAATTTTTACACCACCTTTTTCCCTTGGTTGAAAGATTTTCTTTCATCATATTTCCTTTCATCGAATTGTGGGATTTTATTTTTATTTTCATACCGTGGCCTATCAAATTGGTGCTTACCTTTGTTTTGATCCCTAGGATCAAATTTATTAAAGTTCTGTGGTGTCCTAAAATTATCCACCTGTTTCTTTTTATTACCTGTTACCTCTGCTTGAGCTGCTTGATACCTTTCAGCAACATTTAGCAACTCACCCAGCCTCTCTGCACCTTGTTCCATGAGAAACTTTCTCAGGTCTGGAGCCATGGACTCTCTTAATTGCTCTATAAGGACCATTTCCTTAAGATCTTGGGTTTTCCCCAGAGAAGTCCATTTCTCCAAGTATGTCTCTATTCGTGCAGAGAACTGGTGATAGGTTTCACCTGACAGTAGTTTAGCATTCCTAATTTTTTTTCTATAAAATTCTGCATTCTTTTCATATCTTAACAAAAGAGCCTGCTTTAGCATGTCATAATTTTCCTGATCACCTCTGCTCATTTTAGCAAAAACTTCATAAGCTGCCCCACGAAGTCCCTGAGATAACTTTAAGCTCCACCTTTCTCTCTCTAACCCATACGTGGTAGCTAATAGTTCGTACCTATTTAGATAGCTCTCAATATCATCGTCTTTCTCAACGAAATGATCTAAATGAAAATTCATAGCTGAGGTTGAGGCTGCTTGGCTAGCAGTGGCATCAGAGGCAAAGGGACTGGCACCATTTTCAGGAGCATGGCCTTGAAACTCAAACTCCCTTAGTCGTAACTCGTGCTCCCTTTGTAATCTTTTATCTTCCTTTTCTGCTTCCCTCTCTGCAGTCAATCTTCTTTCCTCTCTTTCTGCAGCTAATTTCTTCTCTTCCCTTTCTGCAGCCTGTCTTCTTTCCTCGGCTTCCAATGCTTTAGCCTCCCTGTCAGCCTCAATCTGCAACCTCTTAGCCTCAGCCTCAATCTGCAACCTCTTAATTTCTTTTTCAGCCTCTATTCTCTTATCTTCGGCCAATCTTTCAGACTCTAATTTTCTTTCGGCCTCTTTTTCTAATCTTCTTTCTTCCCGTTCAATATATTTGTCACATTCAGCAGTGACATAAGCAATCATAATTTGCCCGTCCATGCCTAACTCTTTCGCAGTCTGTACAGCAGCAGATCGAAATTTTGCCAGGTCGGCCATTGTCTAACAGATAAATGTCTAAAATATTTAACTAAACAATTTTATCTATGACTAATTAACTCAGGACAACACAGGCACTGTGAGCTCAACCTTATTTATTTTCACCCAAGGATACCTTTTAATTCTTATTATTCCCAATATTTTTAATAGGGAAAGATTCAAAATCCCGAGAGCGAGACCCCAATATATGTGGTAAAGTGGGATGTTATAAGTATTTATAGGGGACTTAGTGTACTGACTGAGATCAGCTGTGAAGGTATCTATATCTAATAAGAGTAGTGTATTATAGATAACCTTACTTGCTACCACATATTTTTACCTCAGTCAGAATTATTCTGGAATATTGTGATGACTACGTTATATGTCTAGGGTATGTATATGATGAAGTGTAAGTCACAACAACAACAGACAGATAAACAATTTAATTTATTCCACCACACTTGACAACACTGTGACACTCACATACATATAACACTCTATGAGAATATCTTAAATGAGTCACTGATAACTTTTCAAATATCAATATGTATTCAGTGCTGTCATTAATGTATATGTGTCCTGATTCAAATACAAAGTGAACCAGGAATCACAATCAATTTTAATTACAAGTTATATGTACAGAATTTATCAATATGAATCTTGTAGTGACATATTTTATTAATATTATCCTATGTGTGTCAGTTGTGTAGTAGTAATATGAGGAATACTGGTTTTTTTTTTTTTTTTTCAAGCTCTGTTGGTATTTGTCATCATGACTTCAATAGTTTGTTTCTGTTGGAACTAGTATTAGAGATGTTCTCAGTTCCTGGCATTAAAACAATTAATTTCCCCTCTTAATTTTATTTTACAATGTCAGTTTAAGCTGGGGGTACATAGTGTTGAGCTCAGCTGGCCACATCAGCTTATCTTTCATGATGGCGGCAGGAAAAGACTCCTCTGCTCGATTACTTCAATGAGTTCTGGAGCCACCTCACTGTTTGCTATAAGGACCAAGGAGTATGCTGTCCGCCTCTGGATTCAGCAAAGCTCTGTCCAAGTGCTGCTCAATAACTTTAAGACCACGGTCCCTGAAACAAGAAGGTTGTACCTCCTACTTCAGAACTAATTTATACTCTAGCTCTACACTGAGCACAATACATAACAAACCTGAGTTCAGAGCGTTAGGCCAACTGTCAGCTTCATCTGAATTACTTTACACCAGTATATTCCTCCTTAATTGTCACTACGCCTCTGCAATTCCAGCATTATTTCTTTCTAGTCAATAATCTAGATGTCAGTGTACTGCTTGGCAATTCCATGTAGTTTTACTTTCCACCGACACCTTCTGTTCAGGCTGGAGCACTATAGGCTTTACCTCATGTTCGCTACTGAACCACACATATATACAGACATAAGTATCAATTTACATTCAATTTTCATTTAAAAAGATATCAAATATTTCAAACCTACCACAATTCATGGAAATAATACACAGTGACGTTGAATGGCAATGAATATAGCACAACTCCGATCTGCCGATGTCCCAGGCTTTATTTTAGGAAAAAATATACACTGGTGCTCAACGCACTGTTTCTTAGTAGGTTTATTACAAGATGTGGCCCTGAACAGACGCCCTGAATTGAGTATATTCGCAGCTCTAACCAATCAGGCCATGTTTACCCAATCGTTTGAAAAAAAGTACTTCTACTCCCGTTTCCCCTGACAACGAAAGATAGTATTTATAGTCCGACTAATCGTGTTTAGCCTTACATTTGTTGCGCTCCAATCAAATAGGAGTTAACATGGAGACTCATTTCCCGTACAATGGTGGCCTAAAATTCTGCCACTGAGCGATTCTGATTTTGGTGTTGTCTGACACCCTCACTATTTTATTTTGGCTATAATTTGGTAATTCTTAGACTATTTGCGTAACGTTTAACATATTATTTGTCAGCAAGTCCTAAGGAACCCAAATATACAAATTTAATGGAGCCAATATGCATTTTCCACTAGGATAGTCGCGCTGTTACCACTTCCTCACTTCCAAACTTTAGGGTGTCTGGGTACTGTCATGTTTTCAAACGTAAACCAGTATAATGTCATAATTCCCAATAAGCGTTTCTCAGGATTTTAAAACCTAACTCTGGTATGGGTAGTGTTTTTATCACTGTCGATTTGAAAAAAAGCTAGTGCTTGTGGCCTTACACGCGTGATGGTAGTAATTGTGTATCGCGCGACTCGTGTTAGTATTGCCTGTGCCTGCTTTCTGCCTCTCCCTTCTTTCTATCTTTAGTCCATCTGTCTTTTGTTTTTGGTAACATAGTGTAGAAAAAGACATGAATGGAATTTTAATTCTAGGTCAACTTGCGTATTTCAAGGTTTTTCTTAGAAATGGAGTACACTTTTTAGTGTGTTTGGGAAACGCGTGTATACTGCAGAAGGCTTTACTATCAACGTGAAACGTTACAATTTGCAGACGAAGTGGAAAACAAGGGGGATTTCGAGTACAGTCATTGTGACAGCACTGTTCTTTACCATTCTTCTTTCCTTTTATTAAATTTATTTGTTAGACCTTATATTGTCCTTTTAATTTATATATGTGGATGTAGAATTTCACGACACTACATTGGAGTGATTCCTTTTTCTGTGCACGGTATAATATATTTGTTAAAGTGATCAGTGGTCTAGTGCTTTCATTTTATTTCACTGGATTTTGTGTTTATTTAAATCTATTAAATTAAACTCATCCCAAAAGTTCCAGTGGTAAATTTAATGATACATCTATTATAATATTTCCAAAAATAATAGATGCTTAAATGTTAAAGTAACTTTTAAAGTCGCGAAGGAATTTATAATTAATAAATTTATTTAAATCATATATATAGATGTGTATTTTAACCATTAGACTCGTGACGTGTTTTCTGAAATACATAATTAAATACGCGAGTGTATATAATAGTCTTAACGGTAAATTTATCGCGCGTTAGAATATTATTTGATTTTTGCGGTATGGTTATGTTGTCATGGGTTTTCTATCTTTTTCTATAGAATGATCACCTTTGCAATCCCAGCAATAAAGAAATCATACAGAGTCTTCCAGACTCGGTTCTTAAACTTCCAGACATATTGATGAAACATTTTAAATTTAATCTTGTGGCGGTCCGATGCGGCCTAGCTATCATAATTACATGAAAGAAAGCCTACCCAAGAACATTTAAATAAACCATCAAATTAAATTACAATCCGTAAGATAAACTGGAAGATGAACAGTTGCCAGTAGCGATATTTTATTTACTGCTCTGTTGTGAGAGAGTACCTATTTACCTGAACTGTGACTGAGCCTAGTTTTTCCTCACTGGATTTAAAACCTACCGGTCAGTTGCTATCATCACGCCTTGAAGGAATTTTACCTCCAGCAGCGAAATTAAAGAGACCACTTCATTTTCACCCCTGTGTCGAACTGTGTCAGTGCCATCCCATAGACTCCTTTTTATATAATAAAACACAAAGAACTCTTAGGCTTCAAGTCCGGCGATAAGTGGGAATATTTGCTATCAGCAAACCTCGCTACATCTGGGGCGGGACATCGAAGTACCAGACAGTTTCATATGTCAAGAGTGTAATTGCTGTTTATATAATTCTATGGATTGTCTGATGCTGCAATCGGTAAGTGTGTGTGAGTATATGAGTGTGGGCCCTCACAAGCGTGCATGAATGACAGGAGATTTAATTTTTGCAAACCATTTGTTAACTTGCCTACCGGGTAATACATTTTCTGTATACCCTGCATTGTTCCTTTAAGTGGGATATTTTGTTAACTCTGTTTAAACCCCACCCCCCTTTCATTTTCTTAGTAAAGGGAAGAACAATTGGGAATAACAGGATTTTTGTCTACCACCCATACCTAATATTGTAACACCTCTTTCAGAGTAATTAAATCCACTGTTGGGTTACATTACCTATGTTCCTGATCAATATCTATCTTTGGATTGGGTTTATCTTTGTCTAATAAGCAGGAAGGGCTTAGTCGATACCAATCTTCTTCAACCCCTCCCCACCTTGTTATTTGTATTTTCTGTACTTATGATATTTTTTCTGTAACACATGATTATCGTTGTGATTGATTTTAATGTTAATAAACAGCATAAACTTATTTAGTACTGCGTTGGAATACCCAAAGCCAAATTTCCCTTATCTGTTTAATATAGTTTGTATTCACGTGCGTCTGTGTGTTTGAAGCACCAAATCGGTGTGAGCGCAGGTGTGTCTGGAAACTGGCAAATAACACTGACAAACAACATTTTTCTTTCTTATATAAGAATAAGTGTTCTTAGGTCAGTTTCTTGCGCTGATTTCAAATTTGAAATCCGTTTATCTCTATCACATCGGGTTCTTGAGATATTTGTGAATAAATATATTTTTGGGAAACCGTTATTTGCTCCGTTTCATTTTTACTATATAACTTATTAAAAATTAATAAAATGCAAAATAATTCTACTTTTTATACTGCTAAAAGATGCATGACATATGTTACGCTATTTTTCAAATAGTTACTGTATTTTGAAATAATTCTGAGCGAAATATGGCTTCTAGACGTTGTAGAAATTCGGCTGATCTGTTCTTTTACGTGTGCGGATATTTTACCGATCGTGTTCACCAGAAAAACTTTACACCATTACTAAAGAAAGCATATGAACTTTATTTCGATTCGAAAGTTGATGATGCAAATAAATCTTGGAAGCCAAATGCAGTTTGTTCGACTTGTGCATACATTGGCAGGTTGGTTACGGAAATCGCCGAAGCATAAGTCGATGCCTTTTGGAGTGCCAGTAATATGGCGTGAACCGACAAATCACGCTACTGATTGTTACTTCTGCTTGACAAATATCCATGGTTTCACTTTAAAAACTAGAAAGTCTGTGTTTTATCCAAATATTGAATCGGTTTCGAAACCAGTGCCTTATGATCCAATCACGTGTCCGATCCCAGTTCCACCAGAACAATATCCGTTGGACGTGAATGAACCATCAGAAAGTGATAGTTTACCTGCTTTAGAAACTAATTCTGACTCGGATTATATACCGGTGAATGATGGTGTTCACTTAATTAACCATTCAGAACTTTCAGATCTAATACGTGATCTCGCTCTTACCAAAGGACAAGCGGAATTATTGGATTCGCGACTCAAAGAATGGAATCTTTCAGCGCCCAATACTCCGATATCTAAATTTCGTCATAGACACAGAGAACTTGTTCAATACTTTGAGATGGATGATGACATTTTCTATTGCAAAGATGTAAACGGTCTAATGGTGCACCTCGGTCATGAGCACATAGTCAACGAATGGCGACTTTTCATCGACTTCCAAGACTAGTCTAAAAGCCGTGTTATTGCATAACGGAAATTTATTTTCATCAATTCCAGTCGCCTATTCTGTTCATATGAAAGAAACTTATGACAATATGGCTATACTTTTGGCAAAAATAAAGTGCAATGACTACCAATGGCGGATTTGTGGAGACTTGAAGGTCATTGCAATTCTCACGGGCATGCAGACTGGGTATACTAAATTTTGTTGCGTCCTATGTGAATGGGACAGCCGCAACAGACAGGAACATTATGCACGAAAGGTGTGGCCTATCAGGGATCGTATGCAGCTCGGGCATAAAAATGTATTACACGAGCCATTAGTTAACAAAGACAGCATCATTTTACCACCGTTACATATAAAGTTGGGGCTCATGAAGAATTTCGTAAAAGCGTTAGATAAAACGAGCAAAGCTTTCACTTATCTTCGAGAAAAGTTTCCGCAAGTTAGCGATGCAAAGATAAAGGAAGGTATCTTTGTTGGACCTCAGATTAGGAAAGTTATTGCAGACAAACAATTCGAGAACTTGTTACATGGTAGTGAACTTCGCGCATGGATGACATTCAAATCGATCGTCGATAACTTTCTGGGAAATCACAAATCTGTCGACTATGTGCATATTGTTAAGCAGTGCATAGATGCATACAGAATTATGGGCTGTAACATGTCCCTCTAAATCCATTTGCTCGATTCGCATCTTGACTTTTTCCCTGACAACCTTGGCGAAGTCAGCGATGAACACGGAGAACGATTCCAACAAGATATCGCCGTAATGGAGTCACGTTATCAAGGACGGTGGAGTGTGACCATGCTTGCCGATTATTGTTGGATGCTTCATCGCAATGTACCACATGCCATTCACCGACGAAAGTCGACTGCAAAGAAATTCAAGCCTACATAACTGTTATACTTCTTGTACGAATGATGTTGTAATACTGTATGCGTTGTTAAAAAACTTCAATTACGTATTTCTAGAGATCCCGACCTGATAGAGAAAACGGTTTGCAGATTTAAAAACAGCGCATTAAAATTGACCAGAAAAACTTAGAAATGTTAGAGAAAGAAAAAATAAAAAAATTTTTGTTAGCCAGTGTAATTGTTTGACCAGGAGAGTTTGAAGAGAAGATTGAGAGGAACGATTTGTCGTAAATAAGTCTGTCCTTACTCTCCCCAGCACTCTGTGAAGCAACTATTTACTCTCTAACCTTTCCTATCACTGAGCTTTCACCATCATTCTCCACTCTAAACAGGACCACTATTTCTAAGACTCTTCCTCTCAAAATAAATTTACAACATTAGGGCCAAAACAAAAACAAAAACAAAAAAAAAAAAAACCCAAACAAACTCTTTTATCTGTTTTTATCAGTAAGTTGGTCTAGATTCCTTAATGTTTGACCATGACTATGTCAACTTGTTGTAGCACTGTTTCACTATTCTCAGTGGTCAGCTTGTTCTTCTTCTGAATCCCAAGGATTCGAGTTGTTCACTCTTTCACCCTTGCGGAATATGGGGGTGAGAAGGATTTCTTGCAACCCCAGAGGACTTCCCCAATTCGGCAGAAGTAATGGGTTAGCTTTACAAGTGAAATGATACATTCAAAACGTTTCGGGGTTTACCCTTCGTCAGCCGCAGTCACAAGCAGGAGACAAAGACAATAAATAGTCAGGTTAAGAGAAAAAGACAAAAATCCAAGAAATAGAGACAGGTTAAGAGAAAAAGACAAGGGACTTTGTAACACGTTGAAAAAATAGATTTAAAAAAATAAGATGAATAACATAAAAAGATGAAAAAGACAAAAGAAAGATATAACACGAATTAAAAAAAAGCATTAACGATAAATAAGCAAGTTTTAAAAAAAATAGAATTTGCTACGTTTTGGCGAGGTGCGCCGCGTTCAACCTAGACACATGGTTCGTCAGTTATATTAAGGCGCATGTTCAAATATAAAAGACCGATGGTCTGATTATTCTAATTGGACTGAAATAAGCAAGTGAAATACAGAGCCAGAAAGAAAGAAATATCAACGCAGAGAGTCGAACAGTCAAAAATGCAGAAAGTACAAGAAAATAATGAAATGATTTAAATGACTGGCTTACGATGAGCTCGTTATTGGCAACAGCGCAAGTCCAGATTCTGTTAAATTTGAGAGCGAGAGAGAGAGAGAGAGAGAGAGAGAGAGAGAGAGAGAGAGAGCGAGAGACAGAGAGAGAAAGAGACAGGGACAAATAGAGACACGGACATAGAGACATAAAGATAGACAGACGTTGGCTTTTATTTCACTTCTTCCCATGCCATTTTTGACGCGTTGCGCCATGGCTTCATACCTAGGGCGTCCAAATAAATGACCACAGGAGAATTATTGCCGTCATCAAGGCATGCAGCAGACAAAGCCTAATATAACTATATCTCACCATATATTGGCGGGTAAGTTGCTCGTTTATATTTAATTCCACCATTTGCATAAAAAAACCTGTTTATTTGTTTAAACTTTACCACTTTCTCTTGCTATCAGGAAAGATTGCGATAGGTGCTAAGGTCCAAATATACAGACGACAGTTGACGGGTCAGTTGGTAGTTATCACCAGAATTATGCTACGGAGTTCACCACTTCCATCCTGAAAGTTAAAGACTTACCATCAATAATCCCGGTCCTGTTGTAATCTAAGGTTTGGAACACGCGAAGATACGCATCCTTTTCTTGCTGAGTCATAGGGGGCGGCGTTTCAGGCGTCGTCTTTGGAGGTACCAGGGTCCGCGGAAGTGTCTTAGGGACTGGTCGACCGCCGATGACGCCCCTGATAAGGTGCATGATGAGGACAAACTCTTGAACGTTAAGGACATTGTCGTTGCTGACGTCAGCCAGATTCCTGGAAAAGAAGAAGAAGGAAAGTTAGTATTGTCATCCTACTAGCATATGGGCCTGAACTGAATATGAGCTTCATATCTTCACTTGGTAAGGGAAAGGATCCGGTTACATACGCATTGAGGCAACTTGGGAATATGGTGTTAGGCCCACATTTTCTTGACCATACGAATCACTTGGGGTGTTGTGGTCAGCCACGTGTGATCTTCACTTGGTGCATCCATAGATCATATTTTTTTAAAGGTCGACGCAGCGACACATTAAAGCAGAGGAAGACAACCCAGAAGTTATGGGGATCTAACTTAGAAACACAGTTGTCTAAAAATTTAACTTGGTAAAATCATGTTTGTTTTCAGATTCCAGCGTGTTTGGAATTTTGGAATAAGTGCAGTCTGTGTGTAACGTTTATCTATGTCAGGCGATCTGCCTCCTGCAATTCGATGGAAAGAGCGATGAGAAATGTACACATAAGTGACATTTTACCGAATGTTAACTTCACTTCAAAGAAAAGATCACTTTCCTATCTTATGTAGTGTACGATTAAAGTGAATTTATCATAAGCTAGCTCGAGGGTTTTCGCTAACCACGTGTTAACCACACCATTAATACAGAGAAAGAGAGAGAGAGAGAGAGAGAGAGAGAGAGAGAGAGAGAGAGAGAGAGAGAGAGAGAGAGGGAGAGGGAGAGAGAGAGCTGGTTCGAACTCTACCTGCCTAGCTTAATTTTTTTTTTCTTTTTTACGCTCTGTCATCAAAAGATCTAAGAAACCAGTCCCTGGAATGTACCGGTAGTTCGCGATCGACAGGTTGCCGCCCCCACATTAAAGCAATAATATATACTGAAGCACATTAAAAACGCACCACCTGTATAATCCAGGAACAGAGTGTGAAATGTAAATATAAGTGTTTACAAGTTTACATATTTGGAATCTTTATTCATTTTCCTATGAATCCATGCTGGTCATTAATGTGTACATTTGATTGTTATGAAATTCATTGCATTCTGTGCAGGCAAGGGAGAAAACCAAAAATGCAACCAATAAAAAAATTCATTCACACTATCCTCAGTATCTGGTATGTCCACCGTGTGCTTGCAAACAAGCTTGGCAGCGGCTCCGCATGGAACGCACAAGTCTCTGAAGGAAATTCCGGGGAATCAAGTCCCATTCACGTGTAAAAGCTGACATGTTGCTCTGCCCATTGCAGGCGCTGCTGACGATGTCTGTGAGTCAAGTTTGGCCCAACATAAGGTCGTCTTGCAGTAAGGCCTGTATCTCTGAGTCGTCGTATGACTGTCATTCGAGAGACTTGCCCACGTCTACCCACTATTGCTCTTGCTGTTTGACTTGCCGGGAGAGAACGATTCCTTAGGTGACTCAGCACAATATGACGATCTTGCGCAGGGGTATTAACTCGTGGTTGGCCACTCCGAAGTCTATCCCGGGCACTGCCAGTGGTTCCGTAACGTTCATTGAGACGTACAATAGTGCTGTGGTGGCAATTCCTCCTTCTGGCAATGGCCCGCGAGCTCATTCCGGTCTCCAACATACCAATGGCTCGTTGGCGGTCGTTTTCAGATAGTCGTGGCATTTCAAGCACATGTACTGTGTGTTTTGTCTCAACGGCCTTTTTAAACCGAGTATACTGCCACAACGCGTACACATTTTCAGGGTCATAGCTGTTGGGAATCGTGTTGCACGTGTAACTTTCGTTGTTTTCATGTAGTCTGTACACAAACCCGTGGGTTGAATCATGCACTTTCCATTCCAGCAGCCATTCGCTCTCTTCCGAGCAAACCGAAGTACTCAAGACCTAAAAGACAACTGAGTGAAAAGGCCCTTGAGTATAAGAGTGAGATCCATCTTTGTTTCATAGATCTGGAAGAGGCGTTTGACAGGGTCCCCTGAAGCAAACTTTGGGACGGTTTGGCAAGGAAGAACATTCCAGCACCTCTGATTCATGCTATACAGAGCTTCTACAAGTCTTGCAGAAATTATGTGAGGACAGCAAACCATAAGTCAGAAGAGTCAGGACCACCACTGGTGTAAGACAAGGTGATATCCTGTCACCTTATCTTTTCATACTCCTCATGGACGATGTCATCAAGGCATGTAATGAGAGAACAAGAAAGTATTCAGTCGGGTACTGGAAGATGAGACAGGTCTGTATTTCAGAGCTAGCATTTGCTGATGATGTTGCTCTGATTGCTAAATCAGAGGCACATCTCCAATCCAACCTGCAAGTCTGGAAGGAAGAGCTGGAGAAGAGAGGGATGGTCATAAGCAGCTCTAAAACAAAATCCATGGTGATATCACGAGAAGAAAGAAGACATCAGATTAAGCTGGAAGAACAGGTCCTGGAGCAGGTTGACCACTTTAAATACCTCGGAGCTATTATAGACCGAAATGGAGGCATCAAAGAAGAGTTGGCCACTCGAAAAGCAGCAGCTGGGAGACTTTTTCAGGCCATAAATCGAGGATTCCTCAGCAAGAGAGAGGTTGGTAAGAAAATGAAGATCACTGTATACCGCTCCACCTATGTCCCAGTCTTGTTATATGGATGCGAGTCATGGGCAATGACTACAACCCACAAAAGCCAGATCCAAACCTCAGAAATGAGGTATCTGAGGAAGGTGGTTGAAGTAACAAGAAGAGACATGGTACGCAACCAGACGATACGCCAAGGCCTAAAATCCCACCCACTGCAGACCCAAGTAGAACAGTCCCAACTAAGATGGTTTGGCCATCTCTACAGAATGGGAGAAGATCGGCTACCACGGCAAGCATGGGAAACAAAGAGCCAGGTATCCAGACCCACAGGACGACCCAGAGTCCGCTGTGATGACAACATTAGACAATCTTTGAAGGACCGAGGACTAGAATGGAACCAGGCCAGGAGGAAGACAGCCGATAGGATAGTCTGGCGCTCTCTCTTCCAAACCTATACACCTCACGGTAGAAGGGGAACGACTATGTAAGTAAGTAAGTGTGTGGTGATGATGATAATGGTGATGATTTTGGGACCCTCAGAGGCACCCAGAATATAGACTGAGAACCGTTGTAATGAAAGATTTAGCTTTCATGACAATTTTACTGTATGATCTCAACGATGGGCGTGTTCACATTTACATGCATAGTCATCATCAAAATATTCTCTTTTTTTTAAACTCCATTTAAGGAGCATGGGAGTTTGTCCTATCATTAGCTCCCTTGAATGCAGCCCACGCCAAAGTATTTCGTGCCCTCTGCAGTGGTGGTTTCTATATCAAATTCTTGTACTTGATCAGGCCACCAATCCAATGTGCAACCTGTCATTTGCCGCCTTTTACGGGACGCCTGATGTGGAAGTGGTTCTCATCTTTCTTCGACTCTTCAAAGACTCTCCAGAAATCACAAGAGCTGAATTTATAGTAATGTACATTAGTTTCGTCGTATGGAACTTTCAACAATCACAGCAAGATACAAGTATATCTATAATGTGAGTGATACAAAAGTTCTCCGTGGTTTCTTGACCAACTTTAGCTCTCGTCATTTTCATCTTCTGTTGGATCAATCATATGAGCATCATTAGACAAGTCTAGTTGTTGTAGTACGTCTCATGCATCAAGGCTGAGGTAACTACGAAGGTTGTCAAGCGTCTTCAGAAGCATCTGATGTTGGTGTTTAGTGTTGACTGCTGGCAACTTGTACCACAAACTGAAAGGAGACACATGTCTCTGCTAAGTATTAGGTCTCCTGGCATAGTCACCGGGTGACCTCCGCTTCCATCCACCACTTCCATCTTCCTCAGACTTTTTAACTGATTTCAGGTGAGTTAGGTGTCTAACTGAGTGCACGTGAAGTTGGATTATATAATTTAATGCGCAAAGTGATGTCTCTGGTGTTACTCTCTTCTAATCTTAGAACTCACGTCCAGTCCTATGGCCTGTCCTATATTTTGGGTGTTCCTGTCTGTCTATGATTTCTTTTTGATGAAATTGGAAGTCAGTGAAGTAGTCTTCCAATGCTGTAGCATGTAAGCAACATTTTCCGCATACGTGCCCAGGTTTCTGCTTTGAGGAGAGGTCCAATCAAGAGCAGTCTATCTTAGCACCTCAAATGCCAAATCATTGCAAATACGTATCTGATTCTGGTAGGGAACTATCCTCCCACTACCCTCCTCTCATGTAGAACATTACCGCATGACAACATAAAATATTGCCCTTTACGTAGGGTTTTCAAGCTCCATAACTATATAAAGGCTTGCTGCTTTCATTGGTATTTTCATGTTTACAAACTCACTAATTCACAGATCTAATATTATAATCTCCGCCAAGATGCTATTTTCTTGTAATTGTTTTCACAACAAAGTCCATTTGCAGGAAGTATTACATCACTGTCCGTTTCTAAATCTTCAAGAAGATTGTCATCCACATTGAAACACTGAGACAACATGGTGAATGACAATTATCTGTAACCTACGTTCTCATATCAAACGTTTGTTCCATACCTTCGCCGACAAAACGTCTGGGTTTTCAACCTGTGCTATCTTGCGCAAAGGTAATCCCAACTTATCTTTTGCCATGCTCGTCTACCTCTAGACTGGCTTACGATATGGCAAACTTAACCTGTCTCGCTACTTCATGCACTTTGATGCTGGGCCTGAAGATGTTACGTAACGTAAACAAACAACTTCGCTCTGCAAAAACAGAAGTCAATGTTCTTTCAAAGCATGTCGAGCGCTCAAGTAAAGGTAAGGGAATGACAACAGATGATAAGAACACACTGAACCATGCAAACGTAAACAATGAACACTGGATGAATTAGCATGCAAAGGGAGTGGTAGATAATACTGACGGAGAGGGATGAAGACCCCAAAAAAAGAGAACGAACGTATTTCGTGACACAAAGAAGTTATACCAACATTATGATATCTGATCTTGGAACTAACAAAACAAATTACACCAACATTATGATATCTGATCCTTGAACTAACCCGGAACGTTATACCAACATTGTAATATGTTATCGTGGAAATAACTAAAGACGTTATACCAACATTGCTATATCTGACCTTGGAACTAACTAAAGAGGTTATACCAACATTGTGATATCTGATCTGGGAACTAACCAATACGTTATACCAATACTGTGATATCTGATCTGGGAACTAATCATAGAAATGATATCAACATTGTGATATCTGAACTGGGAACTAATCATAGAAATGATATCAACATTGTGATATCTGAACTGGGAACTAACCAAAGAAGTTAAACAAGTATTATGTTATCTGGTCAGGGAACTACAAAAGAAGTTAAATGAACATTATAATGTCCGGGCTGAGTACTAAGCAAAGAATTTATAGCAACATTGTGATATCTGATCTTTGAACTATCCAACGAAGTTATACATTATACTATCTGATCTTGGAACTAACCACAGAAGTTATACCAACTTCGCAATGTCTGATCTTGAAACTAACCACAGAAGGTATACCAACATTGCAACGTCTGATCATGGAATTAACCAAACAAGTTTTACCAACAATGTAATTTCTAGTCTGATGTAGCAACACGGACAGATATATTCTGGAAATTTCCTCGTAAGTAGTAATCTTTAGGGTTTATCATATATAAATATATAAATTATATATATATATATATATATATATATATATATATATATATATATATATATATATATATATATATATATATATATATATATATATATATATATATATATATATATATATATATATATATATATATATATATATATATATAAATTATATATTTTATATATATATATATATATATATATATATATATATATATATATATATATATATATATATATATATATATATATATATATATATATATATATATATATATATATATATATATATATATATATATATATATATATATATATATATATATATATATATATGAGATTCACAACGGGGGAATCGCTTAATTATTATAGGACAAAAACGTAGACAACCAATCAGAAGTGCCGAAACTGAGCTAATCAAACGCAGAGGCAGTGAAAAAAAATTCATAGGAATGGAAAAAGGGGATTAAACCAGAGGCATATTAAACCAATCAGATTGATGAGAGGGAGATCCAATCAAACACAAGCTCATTCAAATCATACGGACTGGGAAACTGTATATAAGCCCGCTTTAGATTCAATTCTAGACTCAAAAAATGCACTTCAAGATCTCATAGCTGAGAAGACGTCCAGCAGACTGACCCACGCGAGTAAAAAGCCACGAGCCACAGCAAATAGCTAAGAAGTCAAGAGAATGCTTAGCGATAAGCGCAAGCCAGTCCTCGCGGTAGGTGTCTGAAGAGTTCCTAGACGAGAGAGAGAGAGAGTCGTAACCAAAGTTTCTGGTAAAGTGTAAAATCGACTGCAGTGTGTGAGTTTAGGACCACCTGGTAGTATTGTCTGGAAGTAGCATCGCATCTACCTGTCCAGGTGAATTAAGTCTCTTGGAAAGTCTACACCAGATCAAGCTACAAAAGTGTCTGTAGAGAAAGAAACTGAAGAAGATGCAAAATCCAGAGGTCACCAAATGGCCGATATGATGATACGAGATATTGGCAATTTTTTAATTTCTAGCGTGTGATTTTGTAAATACAAATCTGAAGCGTTTACTAGACATTTATTTTAATTATTAAAGTGGACTGATATGTTTTATAAATTGTAGTTGGTTGATTTTGTTTAAATTCTAGTTACAGTTCGAAATTTTGATCTTATGTGAAATTTGAAAGAATATTTAATACTTTAAAATCGGTTGGGATAAGTAACGAGCTGCATTTCACACCAACTATTAATCGACGCCCTTGGAGCATAGGATAGATCTAGCGAGAATGTGACTTATTTACACAGCTCTCTTCTACGGCTACCATCTAGAACTGTGCAGTTAACTACCTGACTTGTCCTGTGCAATCCCTACCTCTAGTTCACCAGTTCTCTTCTCCACTTCTGGTAACTATTTCATTATCTAACTCCCATCTCGCCACATCTGTGAACTAACCACAATAGTTATACCAACATTGTGATATCTGATCTTGGAACTAACCAAAGAAGTGAAAAAAAGATGCGCATATATAAAGTGTGATATCCGAGAAAAGCAACTCATACAAAATAAGCACACCGTTATACAGGGTGATCGAGAAGTCTCTCCGCAGTGGGTTCAGTGCTTTAATAATATGAATGTAACATTTTTTGGCCGGGGGAGTGGACGGGAACTGCACCAAATCAAGTTAGATGTGACCGGGCTTGGTCACGGTGACAAATCAAGTCTAGTGAGACAGGGTGAGAATGGGGTGGAATCTTTTATCAATGTTCATCTGTTGTTTTACTGGCGACTGCCAGAGATGGTGATTACAGAATAGGAATTCAACCCAGGTGATTCTTTTGGAGACTCGTAACTGTGTTTATGTTTTAGGCTGCATGATCGTCGAAAATATGGTAACATTCTTTTCTCTATTACCTGATGTAAACAAACGACACTTCCTACTGACGTTCAGGAAATAAGTTCAAGCTGGATTAAATATGAATGAACACCTTTATTAAGTGTCTGCACACTCTAACAACTTCATAATAGTTCATAAATACATATGCTTCAGTGGTATACAAACCAGTCATCCCAAGAAATAACACACTTACAAGATGGTCCAAAACCCCAAAATCACTGCCTCGCTCGTCTCGTGCCTGAAACCAACTCAATTAATCCCCTTCTCCCAAACCATCACTTCCGTCCTAGCTACTGAGCAATTCTACCCCAAGTTCGATGACGTCATTCCTGAACACTTTAATTAAATCACTCATAGGATTTGTGACTAGTGTTATTACACTAACTAGACACGCTCAAATACTTAGCGTTTAATCTTGCTAAGTATTCTTACCCCAACTATAATTAAGTGGCAGCACCTTAGTGTTAATCCGACGTAACAGTCTGTACTGTCACATACGCCAGGGGCCACTAAAGTGTATCCCGTAGGGAGACACTTTATTCCCTAGAAAAATATTTACTAACTCTAAAACAAAATTATTGGGATTCATGTATCCCACCATAAATCATGTCTGAAGGACTACAATAAACAATAGATGGGAATAATGGATGAAATAACACCATTAACATTTCACACACACACAATCGACCATGAAGGGGTAGGGACTGATGGACATAACATAAACGAGGGACACATGGGAAGAAAAAACTATGGAGGTTATGGTAGCTACAAATAGTACTAATAAGTGGCAAAAAAAATATATGGGCAAAATAGAACAGTAACTAATATTCATTAACGAACTAACAAAACGCTTTATGGGTTGATAGTCATCAATATCTCTCACACTTGTGCGAATCATAAAACATAAAATAACATGACAAGCGAGTTAACGTCGCAAGGAAAAAAAATTGGCAAAAAAATATGGCGGGTGCACATAAAAAGGCTGTCACCCTACACTTCACTGAAGTGGGTGATGAAAAAAAATATGAATGGAACAAATGGAAATAGAACCACAGAACTTGGTGGCAAAGTATGGGTAAAATGGGTAAGTCTCATTTAAAACAATGACTTTGCCGGTGTAACAATAACCGGAAACAATGAATGGAATGGAAACATGGTAATCAACGGACAATGGTATAGAATATATAAATGGGCAAATAGTTAAATCACATGTATGAGTGTCGGTGTAACAATAACCGAAAATTCAAACAATCATAATGCAATATGGTGTCATCATCATAATGAATCGGGAATGATGCCAACATTAGTGGCGGGTGAGGATGTACATTAGTTAATCACTTTTATTTGGTACAACAGAACGATGTAAACCTTAAAAAAAATCTGGGTAAAATCTTACGTCAGAAACATGGCAACAAGAAAAACAGAAAAAAAAACAAAAAAAAATCATAGGGGCATACAAGATGGTCAAATATTACATTAGTCAAAATAATGTGACATAATGACGCTAACGCGTGTAAAAGGGAACTACATCAACTACAATATATCAGGACTGCAGAGATCGACTGAGTTGGTGGATCTCCATCAGCAGTGGTCGAAAGGATGTTGTAAGGGAAATGTTCATGTACCGGTAGATTCAGCAATGTCTTTCTTGCGGACGAAAATGTAACAGCTCTCCATAAATAACGGCTGTTGGACTTTCCTATCTGAACTGGAAATGTGGGTAAATTGTGTAACCCAGATGTTCAAGGATGCGTAACGATTGGTCTTCACGGTAGCATCAGGATCAAGCAATTCAGCAGGAGGGTATTGTGTAGGAGACCTGCATCGGAAGACACGAGAAGCAGGGTCGACTTCATGCTAAAAATAATAGCAGGGCAGGAAATGTCAACCTGACCGGAGACGGCATCTGGAGGTAAGTGCAGTTCAATTTGTAAACATCTTTGCAAAAATGTTCATTGCTTCCAATCTTTCAATGGCTTACAATAACAGGCGAGGATCGTACTGTGTAGGTTGGGATGTAGGAACAATGGCATGGAGTACGGGAAACAACGAGAGGGTCGGGGTGGAGGCTGCGGACTGGTATGAGGATAACGGAGGGGAACACGCAATCTACGGGACGGAGGTGTGACAGGGGGAGGGAGAGGCGGAGGAGAGGGACTACGGTAAGGAGAATGAATAGAACCACGGGAACGACGAAAACGGGTTCGTACATGGGCGGCCCGCTGGTGAAGGTGCTTAGGAAGGGGAGCAGAATCGCTAGATGAGGTCGAATGACGACGTTTAGAGGGAAAACGAGCTGGGGGAGGAAGAACATCAGGTTCAATATCAGAAGAAGCAGAATCGGGTGAAGAGTCAAGATCGGAGGGAGGGGGAGGAAAGCAATCAGAGCTAGGAAGAGGAGGTTCAACATCCGAAGAGTCGGACTCAGGGGCTGTATCAAGGTCGGAGGGAGGTGGAGGAAAATAACCAGAGGGAGGAAAAGCGGGGTCAGAAGAGAGTTGAACAGAAGGAGGAAGGGAGGTATGGACAGGAGTTGCGGCAGTAATAGGAGGTACAATAATATCATGCTGAGGCGAAGCATGAGAGGGGCCTGGAGTAACGGAGGGTAACTCAGCCAAGCGAGCATCACGGGAGTGGATACGTGAGTACAGCTCAGGAAGAGGGATAGGACCCTCGGAGGTGGAACAGGAACGATAACGTCTGGTACGATCAACCATATGGAAGGGGGAAGAAGGAGAGGGCACCGAGGAGGCGGAAGGAACAGCAGCTCGACGGACTACTCTAGACCGGAGTCTGTGTAAAACATCATCACTGGGAGGACTATCAGATTCTGATGAGGAAGCATCGTAAGCATAGGGCTGAACAGATGTAAGTGGAGCAGGAGGAGGGATAAAGGAGACAGGGGCAGAACTAATGGGGTCTGAAGGAGGACAAGATGCAAGTTCAGACATGGAGGGAGAGGAAGAGGAGGAAGGGTTATACTGGAGGGTAGCCTGTCGCACGGGGCGGCCAGACGGAAGAGCATGAGGAGGGACAGTGTAGGGGCGTTGCACATCTAGTCGCAACTGGGTAGCATGAGCTTTAGTTTCGTGGTGTCGCTCTTCATTCCATATCACGAAGGTAACCGGTGTTGTCTGTTTCACTATCTTGTACCCTGAAAGCCAGCGATGATCAAATTTATCGCTACGGACATTCTTTTTAAACCAGACTAAGTCACCAACATGGAATGATGGCAAGCGAGTGCCCTTATCAAGCAAACGCTGTCGTTTCTTAAACGCCTTGAGAGCGTTATGGTGAACTTGCTGGTGGGCGGTACGTTTTTGTCGCAGGATAATCTCAATGGGATTATCGCCCATATATTTCCTTTGAGGAGTAAGGAGATTATCCAAAGGTAGACGTGGTTCCCTGCCATACAAGAGGTAGAATGGCGAGAAACCAGTTGTATCATTCACATTGACACGCAGAGCCTCAAGTGCTTGGGGTATATAAACATCCCAATACTGCGGATTATCAGCTGTGAATTTGGAGAGAATGTCATGAAGAGTCTTATGCATTCTTTCGTTGCGACCATTTGACTGAGGCCTATAGAAGCTGGTCATCTTATGTCTGATATTAAGGGCTGCAAGAGTAGAATGGAAAGGGCGACCTGTAAATTGCTTCCCATTATCCGAAAGAATAGTCTTAGGATAACCGTGGCGAGGCACAAAAGAATTAAGGAAGATTTCAGTAACATCTTCAGAGGAAGAGCCACGGAGTGGAAAACATTCGGGCCAGACAGAGTACTGGTCTACAAAATGCAAGACATGGGTATTACCGGACTGAGAAAGGGGGTAGGGACCAGAGAGATCAACGCTGACGCATTCCATGGGAAAATGTGTCAGAGACATCATTTGGGTAGGGATACGCAGAGGACGCATGTTGCGCTGCTTGCATGTTCTACAAGAGTCAACATACTCGGCAACGTCCTTATAGAGAGAAGACCAGTAATATCGTTTAGAAATAATGTCTCGTGTTTTATCTCGCCCCATGTGGCCATTAGAATCGTGAAAATCATGGAGAACACGAGGGATAAGATGTTTAGGAAGACAGATGAGGAGTTTATCTGGACATTTAGGGTTAATCCAGTAAAGAACGTTATCAGAGGACTGAATAGTGTAATTAGAAACAGATTTTGGGTCACGCTGAAACTGAGATCGAATTTGCAGAAGTGCAGGATCTCGAAGTTGTTCCTTCGCAGTGAAAGAAGGAAAGAGGAGCTCATCAGGAGAGCTAGAGAGATTTTCATGATCAGAAATGACAGGAGGACAGTCAGCATTTATGACAAGTATTTCTTTGGCGTTATCATCAAGGTCTGATGACGCCTTAGGATCCGGTTTAGAAGAATAGGAGGGGTCTGTACAAGTATCATATGGAATCCGAGACAGAAGGTCAGCTACAGTGTTATGTTCTCCTGGGATATGCTCAATGGTAGCATCATAACTCTGTAAATTCAGAGCCCAAGTTTGTAGCTTACGGGGTTGCTCAGACGTCTTGGTTAACCAAGTAAGCAAAGGCTTGTGGTCTGTACGGATTAAAACCTTTGTACCACGTAGATAGAAGTCTAACTTTTGCAATGCATAGTGTATGGCAAAAGCTTCCTTCTCAGTAACGGTCCATCGTTGTTTAGACCGACTGAGTGCGTGAGAGAGGAACGCAATAGGTATCTCGTTTGGGACTTCGGCAATAATCGGAGGAGAGTCCGAGATGTTGGCCTGGACAAGACAAGCACCAACAGCCCGAAGAGATGCGTCCGTATACAAGATCATAGGACGTCTAATGTCTGGATATGCCAAACGAGGAATCTTAGTAAGTGAAGACTTAAGATAATTGAAAGCATCCTGGCAGACGTCAGTCCATCGGAATCGAGCATACTTTTTTGTTAGAGCAATAAGAGGCTCAGCAGCTCGAGAGAAATTGACTATGTGCTTTCTATAGTAGGAACAACTGCCTAAGAAACCGCGAACGTGGCGAACAGAAGTAGGAGAGGGCATATCACGGATGGCCTGCACTTTAGCATCATCCGGACGGACACCATCTTGGTTGATTATGAAGCCACGATATCTGGCTTCGGTCTGTAAGAAAGCACATTTGCTTAATTTGAGCATAATATTATGTGCCCTCAGTCGGTTAAAGACTTTCTCAACATGGAGTAAATGATCCTCAAGGGTTCCTGGAGTGTAGATCAAGATGTCATCAACATAAGCCAAGGCGTAAGATTGCATGCCCTTCAGTACTTCATCCATGAGGGACATATACGTAGCTGGGCTGTTCTTTAGGCCGAAAGGCATGACATTCCACTGGTAACTCCCAATATGTGTACAAAAAGAGGACTTCACTTTGGCTTCCGGTGACATCGGAATGCACCAGAATCCAGAACGGGCATCTAGGGTAGTAAACCACTTAGATTTTCCAACGGTCGCCAAGATATCATCAACCCGAGGAAGGGGGTATGAAATTACCTTGGTGATGGCATTCAAAGCCCGATAATCGCAACAGAAACGATTAGTACCATCCTTCTTAGTGACTATTACAATAGGGGAAGACCAGGAGGATCGGGATCTCTCAATGATATCTGCTGCCAACATATCCGTAATCGATTTCTCCACGATCTCCCTATTCTTAAGTGGAGTGTGGTACGGCTTAAGTGAGACAGGCACTTCAGTGGGGGTATGGATTTCCATTGTTACAGTATTGGTTCTCTTCAGTTCCATGTCTGAGAGAGCAAAGATATCATGATTATTCTTGACGAACTGACAAATGCGACTGGCATGTGGGGAGTCAGTTGTCACTTGCTCCATTAATTGAGCAAGGCGTGTAGGTGGCACATTCAAGGAAGAGGAGGGAGAAAGAGAAAGTTGTGGGAAGAGAGGGTGAGGAGGAGAAGTACGATAACCGGAAGTACAGGGGAGAGTTGTAAAGGTAGGAGAGGAAAGTGAACGGCGCTGAGGAGGGTAGTTACTAAACGATACACGCGCATTAGTAACAGCACCAATGGTAGAGGGGTGTGAGGAGGGAGGGTGAGTAACCAAATGGGAAGGAATAGTGGGGGGGGGGGGGGGTTATCATACTCTGTGGAGGGAGGAAAAGTACGATGAGGCAGAGAATGTGATGCTAAGTGAGCAATAACTGTACCACGTTTGACAGTTACAGGCTTCCCAGAAGTATTTAACAGCATGACGGGAAAATCACGCTTAATGGAAACCTGAACAATGCCATCAACAATATTGATGCAGGGGTCATCAATGATGTCAATACCCGGTAATGGTTCCACTATGACAGAATGGCCAGATGAGACATAGTCGGATCGTTTGACCCGACCAGTAGCGATAGTCAAAGAGTGAGGCTTTAAGGTAATAGGAGCAGTGAGGCGGACAAAGGATGCAATGTGAATATCATCCTGAAGAGGGATGTATTCACCATTGACGCGAATCTGTCGCAAGTCAAAATAGATTCGGGCGTGATGACGAAGAAGAAAGTCACGGCCGAGAATAAAGTTACGGGACATGCCTCTTGTAATAATGAATGGATGGACAACAGATTGAGAACCAATCTTGAGGCTTATCATAGCAGTTCCAATGGAACGTAAAGGTTGGCCAGTAACGGAGGCCAAAGGAGTAGAGGAAGGAAAAAATGTTACGTGCCGACGAATCTGACGAAACAACTGTTCACGGATGAGGCTAACAGTTGCGCCAGTATCAACAAGAGCACGGTAGCTTTTCGTGTTGATGGAGATAAGACATGATGAAGGATCCGGAGTGACAAAAGGAGGAGAGACATAAGAAAGAGAGGAGGAAGACACCGAAGGTGGGGAGGAAAGTAAACATTTAGTCTGTAAAGACCGATGTGAGGATGTGTTCAAGTTACCCGGTATGGTCTTAACTACTGGGCAACCCAAGGGTTTCCCTGATTCATTAGGGATGCAGGACGGGACTGTCCACGTAAAATGGAACGCGGAGGACCTTGGGGGGGAGGGCACAGGATTGGTAGGAAGCCAAGAAGGTTGGCGTGGTCGCTGCTGTCTGTTCTGATAATGTAATGGTTGTTGCACGGGATTACTGTGAGGCTGTGGACTGCTTTGTAGCCGCTGAAAACAGCTGCGCGAGACGTGTCCCCTTTGCCCACAAGTGTAACATATTATTGAAGCTATTTGATGGACCTGTGGCGCTGGTGGATGGTGAAGGCGTCGAGGCTGGTACTGATAATTGGAAGCATTATTACAAGGCATTGGTGACCTTGAAGGTTGCTGCCAAGAGTGGCGGCAATGGCTAACGTCCATCGGTTCGTCATCATATTGGTGTTCAAGACGAGGCTCGCGACCAAGACGGTTGGTAAAGCGTTTCTTCACGTTGTCCTCTGTGATGGCCTGTTGTATTGCATCTGTGACTGTCTGAGGATCCTTGCGGATCAGATGCAACTTAAGTGCGTCGGATGACAAACCATCAATGAAAATACCAACAAGCTGCCGATCAATATCTGCAGATGTGGAAGACGAATCAATGAAGGCATCTTCAGCCAAGTTTAACAGTCTGTCTACATAAAATTGTACAGGTTCCTGTCTGTCCTGGTGTACCCTACGAAGAAGAGTCCACGCGTGCTGACAATCCGTTATGGATGAATAGCGACTGACCATTGCCTTCTTCAGTGAAACATAAGTTTCTGTAGGGAAAAGTTGTGCACGACGGCGTAAGAAATCAGTTACCAATGACTGGGAGGAGAAGAATGCAACACGCTTTCGGTCCTCATCGGTTGCCGAGGGGATCAAAGACACAAACTTGTCAATATCAACAAGCCATTGTCTAAAGTGAGAAGCATCACCGTGAAACGGCTTGACAATGTTATTAATGTTTTGGTAATTGGCACTCTGTGTTACGGAGCTGAGCGTATTTGCAATGGACTGTAATGTGTTGGATGAAGTATCCGGAGAATCAGGTAAAGTTTTACTCGCTGCCTGTTGTTGTGACAATTGCTGTTGAAGCAGTTGATTTTGCTGTTGTAACAAGTATACCTGATGCTCTAGCTGTTGAATGGGTGAATCCATCATAAAAAAACAGTTACGAGCTGGTCACGAGCATCAAATCAAATAGCTGAATCCATCGGAAAAAGGCAGTTACGAGCTGGTCAACGGCACCAAATCAAGTTATGTGGCCGGGGGAGTGGACGGGAACTGCACCAAATCAAGTTAGATGTGACCGGGCTTGGTCACGGTGACAAATCAAGTCTAGTGAGACAGGGTGAGAATGGGGTGGAATCTTTTATCAATGTTCATCTGTTGTTTTACTGGCGACTGCCAGAGATGGTGATTACAGAATAGGAATTCAACCCAGGTGATTCTTTTGGAGACTCGTAACTGTGTTTATGTTTTAGGCTGCATGATCGTCGAAAATATGGTAACATTCTTTTCTCTATTACCTGATGTAAACAAACGACACTTCCTACTGGCGTTCAGGAAATAAGTTCAAGCTGGATTAAATATGAATGAACACCTTTATTAAGTGTCTGCACACTCTGACAACTTCATAATAGTTCATAAATACATGTGCTTCAGTGGTATACAAACCAGTCATCCCAAGAAATAACACACAGCCATCGAACTTACAAGATGGTCCAAAACCCCAAAATCACTGCCTCGCTCGTCTCGTGCCTAAAACCAACTCAATTAACCCCCTTCTCCCAAACCATCACTTCCGTCCTAGCTACTGAGCAATTCTACCCCAAGTTCGATGACGTCATTCCTGAACACTTTAATTAAATCACTCATAGGATTTGTGACTAGTGTTATTACACTAACTAGACACGCTCAAATACTTAGTGTTTAATCTTGCTAAGTATTCTTACCCCAACTATAATTAAGTGGCAGCACCTTAGTGTTAATCCGACGTAACAGTCCGTACTGTCACAATTTTATGATGTAAAATACAGTATTATTTTAATTTACTTTAATTAGATTTACTTTACTACTACATAAAAGTAGTATTTTTATTATTATTTTCGCATAAAGAATTAGTGTCTGTTTAAATAATTTAAATTGCTATGTAAAATAAAGAAACGTAGAGTTGTAAATTACGACCTTTTAACAATAATTTTATCATTTGGATTGTTTCCCTTAGTACTCAAGCACTGAACCCACTGCGGAGAGATTTTTCGATCACCCTATATAAGCATGAGGCAGGATAGCATGGTACGTTTTTCTTGAGGACTTGTTCTCCACAAGGAGCGGAAATGAATTTCATTTCTGATCGCTAGAACACTCTTATGATCTGTTGATAGCATTACCAGGCAGTCCTTGGTCTGGAGTTCCCAGGGTAAGAACTAGAGGAAAACCAAAAAAAAAAAAAACACATTAAGACAAGAACTGGAGACAAATATGATGGCATTAGATTGTTGAAGGCCTATGCCCCTTGGGGAGTTGAAAGGCTAAAGAAGAAGAAACGGCTTCTTTCTCTCTCTCTCTTTCTCTTTCTCTCTTTCTCTCTCTCTCTCCCTCTCTCTTGCTCTCTCTCGCTCTCTCTTTCTCTCTCCACTGTTCCCCTTCTCTCTTGTCTTCTTTGTCAGTGTGTACTATTGGGAATTGTATCGCCTAGTTGATCTTTACTGTTAGCAAACTTATCACATGTCACACAAGCTCTCTATGACAACAGTTACTGTCAACTATTAGCTAGTTATACCTTTTAACCTGCTGTAAGAAAGTACACAAATTTCTTAATGCTCTCATATCAAGCACAGATTTATGCTGTCTACTTTTTGAATAACTTCATGGATACCAGGGCTCAAGGGTGACGCTAGGATTAAGTGCAAGACTGATGCGTGAAATAACATTGGGCACGTGCAATAATATTTTGATGATGTAGGTATCAATTAAGTTCCTTAAATGCTTCTTTAGATTAAAAAATAACAAGTTGGGGTGAATGGATGGAGGCCATTTGGTGAACTGGTGGATCTATGAATTGTCAAAGGGATGGGCGATACATAAGAGTATTTTTAGACAATTAAAAATAACAATTTAACGAATTTTGAAAACAAATTTCACAACTTGATAATTTAAATATATAGTAACTCCAAAGTTTTCATTTTTATTAAAATGAAATATAACTATTTATCACAAAATTACATAAAAGTAAGGTACAACTACAAAGAGACTAAATGTGATTAAAATGTATACATATTTTATATTAAAGCATAATATTTTTTTACTTGGGATTGGATAGAATGGTTGATGTTCTATGTTAGATGGGATGGCTGTTTTTCTATGTTAGATGGGATGGTTAAAGTTCTATGTTAGATGGGATGGTTGTTGTTTTATGTTAGATAGTATGGTTATTGTTCTAGGTTACATGGGACGGTTAATATTATGTTAGATGGGATGGTTAATGTTGTATGTTAGATGGGATGGTTAATGTTGTATGTTAGATGGGATGGCTGTTGTTCTATGTTAGATGGGATGATTGTTGTTCTATGTTAGATGGGATGGTGGTTGTTCTATGTTAGATGGGATGGCTGTTGTTCTATGTTAGATGGGATGGCTGTTGTTCTATGTTAGATGGGATGATTGTTGTTCTATGTTACATGGGATGGTTAATGGTCTTTCTTAGATGGGATGATTGTTGTTCTATGTTAGATGGAATGATTGTTGTTGTATGTTAGATGGAATGGCTGCTGTCCTGTGCAAGATTGTATGGCTGTTGTTCTATGTTAGGTGGGATGGCTGTTGTCCTATATTAGATGGGTAGGCTGTTGTTCTATGTTAGATGGGATTACTGTTGTTCTATGTTAGATAGGATTATTGTTGTTCTATGTTAGATTGAATGGCTGTTGTTCTATGTTAGATGGGATGGCTGTTGTCCTATATTAGATAGGTAGGCTGTTGTTCTATGTTAGATGGGATGATTGTTGTTCTATGTTAGATGGGATGACTGTTGTTCTATGTTAGATGGGATGTCTGTTGTTCTATGTTAGATAAGATGATTGTAGTTCTATGCTAGATGGGTTGATGGTTGTTCTATGTCAGATGGGATGGCTGTTGTTCTATGTTAGATGGGATGGCTTTTGTTCTATGTAAGAAGGGATGGCCGTTGTTCTATGTTAGAGGGGATGGCTGTTGTTCTTTGTTAGAAAGGTGACTGTTGTTCTATGTTAGATGGAATGATTGTTCTATGTTAGATGGGTTGTTTAATGTTCTATGTTAGATGGAGTGATAATTTTTCTATGAAATTTGGATTGATTGTTGTATTATGTTATATGGAATAGCTTCTGTTCTATGTCTGATAAGATGGCTGTTGCTCTATGTTAGATGGGATGGCTGTTGTTCTATTTTAGATGGGAACGCTGTTGTTCTATGTTAGATGGGATGGTTGTTCTATGTTAGATGGGATGAGTGTTGTTCTATGTTAGATGGGATGGCTGTAGTTCTATGTTAGATGGGACGATTGTTGTTCTATGTAAGATGGGATGGTTGTTGTTCTATGTTAGATCGGATGATTGTTGTTCTATGTTAGGTGGGATGGTTAATGTTCTGTGTTAGATGGGATGATTGTTGTTTTATGTTAGATGGAATGGTTAATGTTCTATGTTAGATGGGATGATTGTTGTTCTATGTTAGATAGGATGGTTAATGTTAGATGGGATGATTAATGTTTTATGTTAAATGGAATGGTTAATGTTCTATGTTAGATGGGATGATTGTTGTTCTATGTTAGACGGGATGGTTGTTGCTCTATGTTAGATGGGATGGCTGTTGTTCTTTATTAGATGGGATGATTGTTGTTCTATGTTAGATGTGATGGTTAATGTTTTATGTTAGATTGGATTATTGTTGTTGTATGTTAGATGGAATGATTGTTGTTCTATGTTAAATGGAATGGCTGCTGTCCTGTGTTATATTGGATGGCTGTTGCTCTATGTTAGATGGGATGGTTGTTGTTCTATGTTAGATGGGATGGTTGATTATCTATTTTAGATGGGCTGGCTGTTGTCCTATGTTAGATGGGATGATAGTTGTTCTGTGTTAATTGGGATGATTGTTTTTCTATGTTATATAGAATGGCTGCTGTCCTATGTTATATGGGATGGCTGTTGCTCTATGTTAGTGGGATGGCTGTTGTTCTGTGTTAGATGGGATGGCTGTTGTTCTATGTTATATGGGACGATTGTTGTTATATGTTATATGGGATGGCTGTTGTTCTATAATATATGGGATGATTGTTGTTCTGTGTTAGATAGAATGGTTGTTGTTCTGTAAGATGGGATGCTTTCTGTTCTGTGTTAGATGGGATGATTGTTATTCTATGTTAGATGGGATGGTTGTTGTTCTATGTTTGATGGGATGATTGTTTTTCTATGTTAGATTGGATGATTGTTGTGTTATGTTAGATGGGATGATTGTTTTTCTATGTTAGATGGGATGATTGTTGTTCTATGTTAGATTGGATGATTGTTGTGTTATGTTAGATGGGATGATTGTTTTTCTATGTTAGATGGGATGATTGTTGTTCTATGTTAGATGTGATATTTTGTGTTCTATGTTAGATGGGATGGTTGTTGTTCTATGTTAGATGGGATGGTTGATGTTCTATGTTAGATGGGATGGTTGTTGTTCTATGTTAGATGGGATGGTTGATGTTCTATGTTAGATAGGATGGCTGTTGTTCTATGTTAATGGAGTGGATATGGTCCTACGTTAGTTGAGGTGGCTGTTGTCGTATGTTGATGGATTTGGGTAGGGGGGAGCTGTTGTCCTATGTTCATCCTTTCATAAAGATGTATTGGTATGATGCAGCGCCCATTTACTTTTAGCCTAAATACGGCCCCCATAGCCCGCACTGAAGCCACCCTGGAAAAAAAGAGTTTTTTTTTATTTTAAAGCCCCAGTTTGGAGCCATAATGCTGTCAACGTAAATTTTTGGTGCTTCAGTTTGTTTGTGATTGAGAAGGGTGATCCTGTCACATGCTCTCTTCGCCTCCACAAGTGGTAGTGTTGTGGCTGCCAAAGCTGTCATGTTGTTGATTCTGAGCCCTTTCTAGCAAACATTAGATTTTACGGGCGACTTCCGTCGAACGAAAACAAAATATCGATTAAAACGAACGCTGTGTATGCTGCTTAAAATAGATGTTGCTGCAGTGTCCGACTACTTATGGTTTAGGGCATCGATTATTTGTAGTGACCGAATACCGGTAGTGCATGCTGTTAAACTGCTAATTATTCAAGGCAGTCACTTGTCTTAAGTGTTAAAATATTTGTAGTGTAGCAGTCTACAAATAGTCAGGGTAGTTACGAGTACTACATTCAATATATTACTTAAACCAACAAATATTATTAATTATTCATAATCGTCTACGATCTACCAGACACAGTAATACGGTTTTTGTCTTCATGCATTATTTGACCTACATCTGCAAAATACATGTTATAGAGGTGAAAGAGTTAGTTAAAATCTGGGTCGTTCCAGGTCTTAAATTCCAAAGTTGCATGTGATGTCATGAGAACGACTACCCCCGGTAATACATTTTTTTAAAAATTGGTGCTGTGTTGGTTGTACGCCTGGTTACGTTTAACTCTTACAGTGAGACGATGACGCGGTTTGGATCAAATCTCTGGAAGGCGTATCAATTTTGTTACTTGCGTGTTCTGTTATTTAGTGTCCCTTCTCAGTCTTTCATTCTTTCTTATGAGTTCCTATCATTTATCTAATTTCGTCAGTTATTTACTACTTATAACATAAACTGGTCAACTACTTATAGAGTAGATCAGGGGTAGGCAAACTTTTAGTAGTGTCGTGCCGAAGTAATGTTGCAAAGTCACTCAGCGTGCCAAGCTAAGTCCACCATATTTTTATATACAACAATTATTGAAAAAATTTAAAAATGATCTTGTATTAACATGTTTCCGATACATTAAATAACTATTCTATTCTTTGTAGATTATTCAATATTTTAATATAAATAGGAACAAATATCAATACAAATATTATGTTTTGCAAAATTTAAGTACTGAACACATTAGTTTGAAATTTTTTAATAAAATTGCCATATGTATAATTTGTTAAGACAGAAAGTCCAATAGTTTGAAGAACAAAACAATTAAATAAACCAAACATAAAACACGTTATTAAAATTTTAATATGAGTAATCATTGATTATTATTGATCTGAGTCATTAATCAATTAATGGGACCCGTGTCCTTGCTTTTCCTTGGTTAATTGTTCAATATTAGGTGTGTATTTTGTCAATTTCAGATTCACACAGGCTTCTGAATGCACAGGTGTTAGGCGACTTCTCTGTGGACTTAAAACAGCTCTCATGTGTGAGAAAATTTGTTCACATGTATAAGTTGACCCAAAAGCCGAAAGTAGAGCAAATGCAACTTTCTTCAAACAGGTGAACGCTTCAGGCAGGGATGTCCAGCAGTTGAGGATGGCAGCTGACTTTTCCAAGCAGCTTCCTTCAAGAGTTTTTCGCAATTCTACAAATTTTATCGTCCATAACTCTGATGCCTTGAATTCGATGTGTTGCATTTCAAAATTGTCAACATCCATCCACTTGAAAAGAGATAGGTCAAATGGGATGTTAGTATGATCAATTAAGTCGGGCTTGATGAGGTAAGAAAACATGGGCCCGTGAATTTTGAAGTCTTGACCTCGTTTAGCAAACTCTCCTTTGAGCGCTTCAACGTACTTCTGAAGCTCATCTCTGTTGACAGTAAATCGATTTGAATGAGCCTTTACGTTTGGAAAGTACTTGTATGTGTTAGTGGTAATATCTCTGCAAAATATGTCTAATTTTGACGCAAATCCTTTCCAGTGCTCAAAAAGATCAAGTACTGTTTGACCCTGCCCTTGTAAACGCAAGTTTAATTCATTCAGATTTGTAGTTATGTCAGCCAGAAACATCAGCTTGCACAGCCAGTCCTCGTCATTCAATTCCGGGAAATGTTCTTTTTCATCAAGAAACACCTTGATTGCTTCTAGACATGATACAAATCTGTTCAAAACATTACCTCGACTAAGCCAACGAACATTGCTGTACAGCGGGAAGTCCGCATATGCGCTCTCCATTTCTTGTAGAAGAGACTTGATTTGCCTGAAGGTCAATGAAGAGCGAGAAACTATGAAGTTAACTATCTTGACAACAGTTTCCATTACAAAGTTCAAGGATAGTGACGAAATCTTCGCACACAAACTCTCCTGGTGTATAATGCACTGGAAGCTCAATACTTGACGTCCAATACGATCCTCAAGAAGTTTAACAAATCCTTTGTTCTTTCCGACAAATGCAGTGGTGGCATCAGTAGTAACACAGAATATTTTATTCATGTTAATGTTCTGATTTTCGAAATAGCTTACAAATGCAGTTATAATGTCCTCTCCCTTGGCTGTACCATCAAAAGGTATCAAGCAGCACAGTTCTTCATAAATACGGTCGTTGTCACAATATCGCGCAACTATAGCTAGGCGCGCCACGTCATTCACATCGACACTTTCGTCAAGAGCGACACTAAATACAACAGCTTGTTGTAACCCGGTTGTTTGTTTTACCGTTACAATTTCAGCCGTATCAGTTATGCGCCTCTCGATTGATTTTGCAGAAGCCGGTATTTCTCGAATCCGAGACAGTATTGTTTCTTTATTTGGTAAATCACTAAACAAAATTTCAGCACTGCTCAAAAAAGTTTCCTTGGTGTATTCTCCATCTGTGAAAGGTTTGCCCTTCGAAGCCACACACTGTGCAATTTTGTAACTACATTCGGTAGCTTTATTTTTGGTTCCAATTGTGAACTCATCGCCTTCCACGCTAGCATTATCCCTACTACTTCCACGCTAAGCATTTATACGTGCTATAATATGCTACATATAAGAATGACAGACCTCAAAAGCAAATAAGAATTACACAAAATTACACAAAACGCAGTATCATTCAAAGTTCAGTTGGCAGTTACTGCTCTGACAGGGCAAACGTAGGTCAGTCCCAGATAATAATGAATGGGTTTTATGCGCGGAAAGTGGGAAATGAATGTATGTGTGTTGGTTTTTTTAGGACATGATCCAATTGTTAAGTTGGAAAAGTCACACATGTGAAAAAAAAGTCTGCCTAGAGTAACAGAAAGTCGTGTGCAAAAAGTCGAAAACCAGGAGAGTTCATGAGTTTTTCTAAAACATGTTTCTAAATTCAGCTGTGTTCTCGTGTAAAAAAAGAGGTATGTTCGGGACGTGTGTTAAAAAAGGCGCGGGAAAAAAGAAGAAATAGTATAAATAGAAGAGTTGTGGGCGATAGGTAGCGATTTCAGGATTTATGATTCCAAATGTGATACCATGATTTTGAAGGCGAGGATTTTTTACAGCATAGCGTTAGTATGAACTTCGTCTTTGAGTGTACCAAGACTAGAGTTTTTTTTTGCCTAAATTATTTGAAACTTTACAACTTTCTGTAGTTTTTATTCAGTTCAGGATTATATATTAAAGGTTTTGGATAAAGTTCATAACCATTATTTTGTGAAATTTACAGGTTTGTTTTAACCGACATCAATACAACTTTAAATATAATTTACTGCTACTTGGGATTGCTGTTTGTTGAACTTAAGAATGCTAAATTTCTTCTGGAAAATCCAGTTGGTCGTGCCCCCAAGAATTTTCCATTTGTCAATTTTATACCTAATTGTTCATTGTGGGTATAGTTTCTCATAACCCAATCAATAGCTATTCCAAAAAGTAGTGGTGACATAATACAGCCTTGTTTCACCCCTGTTTCTACTGTAAACCATTCTGTATTCCCTTTATTTGTTCTAACACAACAAAAGCATTTAACTCTTTGAATACAACAACATAAATATAAAACATCAAAACCATATTGTAAGTATCTTCCACAATGATGGGCGGTGTAGACTATCAAAGGCTTTTTGAAAATCGACGAAGGTGATAATAAGTGGCGATTGCATAAAAATACTACTTTGTTTTGTTTTTTTGTAGCCAGAAACAGCCATTTTTATGGATTCTCTTTTCTCCTCAGTTTTTAAACATGGACTGATGTTTGATTTGATAGTGTCTTTGTACACTTGACGTACGGCAAACGACACTTTCATAACATAAAGCAAAAACAGCACGATCCTTTTGTTGTATGAATCCATATTCGTTTGTCCAAAAGTCTTGAAACGAGCGTACATCAAGTTTTTTGTCTTTTTTGAGTCATTTTAACGGCACCGTATTACTTAATAACAACACCAACTTTTGTGCTGCGGCCAACGGACTGTACGGGCATGAGTATGCGACAGCCGAGAGAACTGTAGAGGTGGTGGTAGTCGGGAGAGAGGGGAAGGATAGGACGGAAATATAACTTCGTCGAGGTCAGTCATTGTTGCTCCAAACTCACACTGGGAGTCAAAAACTGCAAGCGAAAACGAAATAAATATGCTCGTCCAGGCGCTAGCCAGACACTATTGCGTAATTATGATATTACGTCTCTGCTTGCCCGTCAATATTCGCTTGGGATTCTTTTCAAGAATCTCATCCTGCAAACTACGGTAGCAGGTAGACGCCAGACTAGGGGGCGCCACAAAAGTATAACCACTCCCCTTGAAATTCGTTTAAGAATGTTTGTTCTCGGAAACGGTCCGTAAAAACGAAGACTTACGTGCAGTATAGTATGATCAGGCCTTTAGTTTGCATCAGATCGCACATTCTTACCTCCAATGTCTAAAAACTTTCGCTTTGAAGGGTTGAAAAAACAGGTATAGCTTTAAAAGAATTATATGCTTCTATTTAATTAAAAATTCAATTTTTTTTTTTTTAAATGAGATCATATACTGTACAGTATTTTAATTCACTCAGCGTGCCATTGAAAATTGTTCCACGTGCCACGCTTGGCACGCGTGCCGTAGGTTGCCGACCCCTGGAGTAGATTGTTGAACTAAGTGTAGCGTAGACGGTTGAACTAATGGTAGCGTAGACCGTTCAACTAATTGTAGCGTGGACTGTTGAACTAATTGTAGCGTAGACTGTTGAACTACTTGTAGCGTAGACTGTTGAACTAATTATAGCGTAGACTGTTCAACTACTTGAAGCGTAGACTGTTCAACTACTTGTAGCGTATACTGTTCAACTACTTGTAGAGCAGCGCAGACTGTTCAACTACTTGTAGAGCAGAGTATAGAAAACGCAAATATATATATATATATATATATATATATATATATATATATATATATATATATATATATATATATATATATATGAAGAAAATCAAAGACACAAAGAAATGAGTAAAGAAATATATGCATAAATTACTAATAGTTTAACGTGTTTAACTACTTGTAGATACGAGTTTTAAAAATGCCTGTAATTTAGAGTACTAAAGTAAAAGTAATTAGTGGTAGTTTGGAGTTTTAAATTACTTGTAATTTTCAGTTAATTTACTTGTCCTTTAGAGTGTTCGGCTAATGTTGCCTAGAATAAACGAAATACCAAGGAGCTGAAGAAACTCACTAAAGTAAAAAATATTCAGCAGCTGCGCTAATTGGATGTAGGGACCTAATAAGCCAGCAAAATAACATAAATTCCAGAAAAATAAATACTAAAGTTCTTAACAGAACCAGTTAGAAAACACAGTATTGCCAGAACCAGTTAAAATAACATAGTATGACTGGAATCAGTTACCATAGAATAGTATGATTAGAACCGGTTAAAATGACGTGGTCTCACCAGGACCGGGTAAAATGACGTAGTATGATCAGAACTAGCTAAAATAACACAACATGATCACAGAACTAGCTAAAATAACACAACATGACCACAGAACTAGCTAAAATAACACAACATGACCACAGAACTAGCTAAAATAACACAACATGACCACAGAACTAGCTAAAATAACACAACATGACCACAGAACTAGCTAAAATAACACAACATGATCACAGAACTAGCTAAAATAACACAGCATGACCAGGAAAGAAAGGGAATAAAAAATTGAAGATTACAATAGTAAGAGGGCATAAGAAATTAGTTAACCGATATTTGCGAAAAACTGATGATAGCATTACACGACAATCCCTGTTCTGGAATTCCCCAGGGTAGGAAATGTAGAGTGAGACGGCAAAACACACGGAGAAGAGAAATGGAGATATATATAAAAGGAAAACGCACATCTGTCTGGACAGTTATCTGGTTGATCCTGCCAACCGTCAAATGCTTGTCTCACAGATTAAGCCATGCATGTCTAAGTTCACACTGTCTCACGGTGAAACCGCGAATGGCTCATTAAATCAGTCGAGATTCCTTAGATGGCACGATACTACTTGGATAAGTGTGGCAGTTCTAGAGATAATATATGCTTACCAAGCTCCAACCCTCGCGGAAAGAGCGCTTTTATTACTTCAAAAAGGACGTGAGGTATAGCGTCAATAATGACATGAGGTATTGCATATATATATATATATATATATATATATATATATATATATATATATATATATATATCTATATATATATATATATATATATATATATATATATATATACGTGCTCTGGTGTAAGACTGTAACGGCTGCACCGTTCCTCTGAACTCACCAGCAGAAGCATGCTGCATGGGCAACAGCTTGACCTCTTTATTCAAGTGCTCACCCTCGTGTCACCGAGACATCGTTTCGGCGGCACGCTCCTATAGTCAGAAATGACTGAAAAGGAAGATATATAGAAATAAAAGGAGAAAGAAAACACAGGAAGACCTTGAGCAGGGGAGCGCAGGACAAGATAATGACATTCAT